>VUQS01068703.1:0-15406 GCA_015108495.1 Heterochromis multidens
AGCTGAATCTTTTTGGACTTTTTTGCTTATTCAGCCATTTGTTGCCCCGTGCCAACTTTTTTGGGATCTGTAGCAGGCATCAAATTTGAAATGAGCTCATTTAGTGGATGAAGGTGTACAATTTCCCAGTTTTGAACATTTGTTACGTTATCTATGTTCTGTTGTGAATAAAATATTGGCTCATGTGATTTGAAGCCCTTTTCATTTTGTTCAAATTTAAAGAACATCCCAACTTTTTCAGAATTCGGGTTGTAATTTGAGTTAACTGTCTTTTTAATACCTGTAAACCAATAATCTCCCATAATGTTTAAGGGAATTGTGTATTTAGTTTGTGTCAGTTGTTGAAAAGAAAAATTTTTAGTTAGTAATATTAGTTAGTTAGTAGTTAGTTCCCCTCACCCCCAACCGGTCGCGGCGGATGGCTGCCCCTCCCTGAGCCTGGTTCCGCCGGAGGTTTCTTCCTGTTAAAAGGGAGTTTTTCCTTCCCACTGTTGCCAAGAGCTTGCTCATAGGGGATAGTCTGATTGTTGGGGTTTTCTCTGTATTATTGTAGGGTCTTTACCTTACAATATAAAGTGCCTTGAGGCAACTTTTGTTGTGATTCGGCGCTATATAAATAAAATTGAATTGAATTAATAATGTTTTATTTTAACTTGTTCTTTCAATTTGTATCAAAACAGATGCTAGTTTAGGATACCAATATGAATCTATATCTATATCGATAATTATCGAAATCGTATTTTTGTCCATATCACCCAGCTCTACTGTGGTGTGGTTGTTGGTATTAGGATTTCAGAAAATGGTGATCTACTGGGATTTTCCCCACACAGCTCTCTCTAGGGTTTACAGAGGATGGTCCAAAAAAGAGAAAATGTCCAGTGAGCGGCAGTTCTCTGGATGAAAATGACTTGTTGATGTCAGAGGTCAGAGGAGAATAGACAGACTGCTTCGAGATGATAGGAAGGCAACAGTAATTCAAATAAACACTTGTTACGAGCAAGGTATGCAGAAGAGCATCTCTGAAAGCTGAAGGAGATGAGCTACAGCTTCAGTAGACCACACTGGCTGCTACTCTTATCAGCTAAGAGCAGGAAACTGAGGCTACAGTTCACATGAAAAAATGGAAAAATGTTGCCTGGTCTGATAAGTCCATTTCTGCTGCAACATGCAGATGGTAGGGTCAGAAATTGGCATAAACAACATAAAAGCATGGATCCATCCTGCCTTCTGTCAACAGATCAGGCTGCTGGTGGTGGTGTAATGGTGTGGGAGATATTTTCTTGACACACTTTGAGCTCCTTAGTACCAAATGAGCACCATTTAAATGCCACAGCCTACCTGAATGTTGTTGCTGACCATGTCCATCCCTTTATGACTGCACTGTACACATCTTTTCATGGCTGCTTGCAGCAGGATAACACACCATGTCACAAAGCTCCAATCATTTCAAACTGGTTTCTTGAACATGACAATGACTTCACAGTTCTCAAGTGGCTTCCACAGTCACCAGATCACAATCTAACAGACCACCTTTAGGATGTGGTGGAGTGGAAGTTTTATATCATGAATGTGCAGCCAGCAAATTTGCAGCAACTGTGTGATGCTGTCATGTCAATATGGAGCAAAATCTCTGAAGAATGTTTTGAGCACCTTGTTGAATCTATGCCACAATAAATTAAAGCAGTTCTGAAGCCAAACTGGGATCCAACCGAGTAGTAGCAAGGTGTAACTAACAAAGTGCCTGGTGATTGTATTTTGAAAGCAACTTCTCTTGAAGACACCACTAGACTCATCTCAGCTGGGAAATGTACTTGGCTATATGTGCTTCAGACAGTCCTTAGTGCCATCACAGAGTTTATCTATTGTTATCTATTGTTAAGGACCCAAAACAGAGTACTGAGAAAAGATATCTGACTGACATGACAAAGCTTCATTCTGCACCGAGTCCTGCGCTGTACCCCTTACTAAAAAAAAAATGTAGATGATGATTCCCCAATTAAGTGGCATGCTTAATCCCTCCTCACCAAGTAGGTGACCTACTTGGTGAGGAGGCCGTGGGAGAGGGAATAAGCAGGCCTTGCATCCACATTGATCATTAGTTTATGGAAATGTTGAAATGCAGGCTTAACAAATGACTTGAGCATAATGATTACTCTTGGTGTTTGTGATGCTTGATTACTCTGTGCCGTATATTAAATGTCTTTCAAATATGGAACTATTGGGATCAAGGCAGTGGTAACACACATACAGAACAGGAAGCACAGACAGTGGTGGAAAGAGTGCAGCGGAAATGAACATCTGGGGTGTGCTGGCAGGCTTTTTCACACTAACACGGATGCTACCACAGATTTTACACTGGGAAAACTAAAGTCAACAACTTCATCATATGAAGTTTAGAAGTTTTTTCTTAGAACACTTTGTACAACCTCTGAGACTCGATTGTTTGACCAGCAAAAGTAGTAGCTCATCACGATACACAGCACCCAAATCACCTCTGCCCTGATGATTTAGAACAGACATTTAATGATGAAAAGACAAGACCAGATTTGTAGCTACATTTCGATTTTCCCCATATAGAAAGAAAGAGCTTAAGTCAACAGGAGCAGTACATGTTTAACGAGACACTGAACCGGAGAACAAAAGCAGACGATTGGACCTGCATGTACATTATTGCTTACAAGACTATGCCAAGGACCTACTTCAATGTTTTAAACTTACTTTGCTATTTATTAACTTATATCTCATGTACATTAGTGTACTACTTAGGCAAGCTTGTTTAATTAGCCAAGTGATGAACAGCTATGGTAAGGGCACAAAACAGAATTTTCAGCTGCATCAGTGGCTGGTAGATTCATTAATTCACCAGACACTTCAATTAATCTACCAGCTAAATTACATTTCAAAAAGAATCTGGTTGTTTACCTGGCAAACTGTGAAAATAGAGTATATAAACAGCTCTGGACAAACTTTACCAGTGTTTGTCTGGTGATTGCTCCCACACTATAGTGATCGAAAGGTCGTCTTCTTATTTCCTCATATAAATTGATCATGTTGCTTTATGTGTGAGATGACATTCATTTAAGTCTAACAGTAATTCGAGGTAGAATGTCAGAGCTGAGATGTGTTGACTGTATGACTAATGTCTGCATCTTTTTTTAATGCCAGGAGTGTCTGCAGTAACTTGACCTGAGAAATATGAGTTTAGTCTCAATAGACGGACCCAGTGTCAGCTGGAAGTTTTTTGAGTTGCTCCAACAGGAACATGCAGAGGCGTTCGGAGGTGCTCAACTGTGTGCGTGCTTGGGAGCTGTGGGCTGCATGCACTCCACAATGTTTCAGTGGCTTCAGTAGTGGTAGTTGGAGAAAGTCCTCAGAGCATTGTGTACAATCTTCCTTAATACCCCTGCTAGTGGACAAGATTTTTTGCACTTTGGTCATATTTCCACATTCCTGCTGATGACGGGCAAGTTTTCTAATGCAGTGATGTCCATAAAACAGTAGAAGAAACAAAAATGTCTTGGGCAGTCATAGCAATGTACTGTACAAAAGTCTCAAACCACCTGGGATTTCTTTAAGTTTTGCTAGGAAAATGGGAACTAAGTGCAGCAATTTGTTGACATATGTACAAGCAATATGAGGCAAAAACAGACTTTGATGAAGAATAAGGTGGTGATACAAAATATTGACTTTCAAGCTCGTTAGAATTGTACACAGTCTGAACTCTTAGGGAGCTTTCTTGTAATTTCTTTAAGTAGACTGCATGGGCAGTGTGTTTGGGATCATTGTCATGCTGAAAAAAAAGCTGTTGTCAATTAGACGCTTTCTAGGTGGTATTTCATGATAGATCAATATCTGACGGTACTTTTCTTCATTTATAATTCCATCAATTTTGACAAGATCTCCTGGCTGAAATGCAGCCCTATAGCCTCCACCATGTTTTACAGATGGTTGTAGACACTCACTGTTATACCTCTCACTTTACATATTGATGATGATTTGAACTAAAAATCATTCCATGAGACATGTCACTGATTTTCAGTCCAGTTCTTGCATAATCTGGCATACCTCAGACTTTTCTCCCTGTTTCTCTTCCTTAAGAATGGCTTCTTGACAGCCACCCTTCCATTGAGACCATTTCTGATGAGGCTTTAGCAAACAGGACATGGATCAACTCAAGGGCAGCTGCATCTCTCAGGTCCTGTGTCAGGTCTTTTCCCTATTTCTTAAGAATGTTTTTAGTTCTGCCACTTCTTCTTTTGTCCTCCACTTGTCCAGTTTCCTCAAAATTCTTAAGGACACAATGCACACTATGCTGAGATATGCCAAGTTTTTGGCTAATAGCATTTTGTTAGTGCAAAAATGCTCTTGTATGCCTGTCAAATTGTGTTGTCTTTGCCATTTCTCATAGATTCAACTAAAGAAATGTGAACAAATGATGTTCTTTTGTGACAGGCTGCTAGTAACAAAGTGCCTAAAGATACAATTTAAAATTGGTTCTTTGCTAAGTTGTCTGTTACCTACAGACACAACACTGGGTCATCCCTTGAGTTAGGTGCCTTTTTTATACTTGAATGATTCATAGGTCAGTGTTAAGTGGCCCTCTGAAAATGATCAGGTAAAAGGACTGGACTGAAAATGAGTGAAAAAGCAGCTAATGTCCAAAGGGGGAACAAATAGCCTGGAGAACTATTGTTCAGTACCGCTACAAAAAAATTACAAGACAGTCTGGCTCCTTGGAAGCAAAATATGAAGAAACGAGGGGTAGCTCAAGACTTTTGCATAGCACTGTACAAACCCTAGAACATCAAATTGCTTGAAGAGGCATGGGATGACCCTCTTCACGGTGTCTCTGGGACAGATGAGCCTGTAATGATATTCATCAGTAAAGACCTGTCTCTGCTCAAGGAGGTAATGAATAACTCACCATGGATATAACGTATATTTCCATTTCAATAACTGTCCACGGTGATTTGGGGGGGGGAAATATCTAACTACAGTTTTTCAGACAGATAATGCAAAGTCACAGTTCAGTAAGCGCAGTGAGGTTGATTTAAAATGTGATGAAACATTGCATGAGAAAGCATTAAAATATTAATTGCTTTACATTCAAATGCAGATGGTAAGACTGGACACAACTGACTAAAAGTCAAATGTTAACCTGAAGCATTTGAAACGCCCTCAAAAGGACTGTGGAAAAATATCACATAATGGCTGGCGTACAGAAAAGCAATGCTTTTTTTTGTGTTTGAGTTTAGAAGGGACTGCATGGACTATTTCACTAACATCATCCAGAAAATGCAAGACAAGCGCCATGAGCACACCATTGTGAGGCAGATGGCGTGTTTGGACCCAGCAAACATGTCCTCAGACCCAGACTTGTGCCAGGAAAGAATGAAATGACTTGTTGAGCTCTCTGCAATCTGTCAGGAGGTGTTTCTGCTGGTACTCATGTTTTTAGAAGTCTAGCAGAGAACGTACATTGTACTTACCTGAAGGTTGTTCATTGTCACGCACAACACAGCAGTGACAGGATTCTCATCTCAGTAAATGCTTTCATTACATTGATTCTTTTGATTGATTGTCTCTGAAAGAGAAAGCTGAATCATTTTCTTCTTTCTCATTGATTTGGATAGCATTCATACCCTGAGCTCTGGGCTTTCTGCAGGAATCTTCTACTCCCATCCTACAGCCAAGCAAAGGTTTGCAAATGGAGACGGGGAGACTTAAAACATGCATCAGGACACAGTTGTTGCTCAGTGGATGATATGTGTCTGTGTCTCTGTCTGTGGAGGAGTTCTCAAAGGAACTTGACAGAGGAGCTTGCGACAGCTGCAGCTTCAGAAAGTTCCCAGTATGTTCTACACCAACACCAGGAAAAAAAAAGAAAAAAAGAAAAGACCACCATCTTGAGCATCTCAGAAAAAAAAGACGCTGAGGGGGGCAGCCTGGAAAAAACAAACTGGTAGACGAAGCTGAAGGTAAATCACACCCTCATGGCCCAGCTAATCAACAAGTCCAACAAATAGGAAATGGTTGGTCTCTAAGAAGGGCGGTGTTAGAGCCATAGCCATATAATAGACATGCGTCAAGCTTTGGGAGCTTTGAGTATTCATCTTTAGGTCTCCTTCTGGCTTTATCTGACAAGTGTCTGCTGCTGGTTGGCTCCTCCAAAATATCCTGCTGTCTTAAAAGCTTGGGTTTTCCAGTTTTCCAACTTTGTAGTTTATTCTGTGTTCCTCTGTGAAACTTGAGATTTGTGACCCTAGCCACGAGGCTCAAAGTCTCGTGGCTAGTATCACATCACTGTATATGTAAATAAGTTGTATATGTGGCTGTAAATGGCACTGAGACTGTAGTATGAACTACTTTTTTCTTTTCTTTGTCCTTGGGTGATAGGTTTGGTAAATCTTTTTGCTGTGATTGTTTTCAGAGGTTGAAGCTCCAGCAACACTTGTAGTATAAAGAACAGCTTTATTACGTGACCCACGTGTTTCAGCCTGTGGCCTTCATCAGGTTCATCGAGAACTATATTGCATACAGCACTTTAAATAACACGGAGAGAAAAAAAATCCTAATAGGAAAAATTTAAAACAGCCAATTATGTGCATCCAGTATACCTATCCAAATCCACCCAATCGTGTGATTGCACAGAAAAAAAAAAAAAAGACAAATTTTTAAATACTTACTCGTCTACATCCAGTATATTTATCCACCAATGGGGCACCAGCAAGGATGGTCTGGCCATATGGTCATGTGATATAAGGCTAATTGGGGAGTGACTAATGGTAAACCTAGGTATGTTAGGTACCTAAACAGGAAGAGTATACATTTGGGGTGGTGGTTTAGGTTTTACTCACTCTATTTTACAAACATCCATTATGAAGGACACTTAAAAATAAAAGTAAAAAATTAATTGAACAAATAAGTGAAAAAATAAAAAAGTATATATTAAGAAAAATACATGACAGTAATTGAACCATGACAATAAACTGCTTAATGAATGATATATCATACAAATAAAATGTTGTTGATTGTTTCCTCTTTTTATGGCTTCAAAACGGTTTTCAAAGAAAAAAATATATAATATAAAAACTCATGGATTGAGAAGTCCTCATTCATAACCCTTTCAACCTCTTTAGAACAGAAACCTCCATTCTGTGATTATTTTACAGGAAAGGAGACACACATTATACTGCAAGTAATTTTAAGTAGAGCGTAAGTAAAAAAAGACAATTGAATAATAGAAAATCCATCATGCACATCAACATAACGAATATTAAATAATCATGTAAAAAAAAATGAAGCTGTAAAAAGGCAAGGTTAAGTCACTCCATAATACGACCCGAGCCCCGAAAAGTACAGCGTGCTTACCATGTTAGATGGGAAATATTGTTTTTACACAAAATTACCATGTAATTACACACTACTTAAAATTAGTTACACTGTACTTAAAATTACTTACAGTTTAATTTGAGTCTCCTTTCCTGTAAAATACCTGTAAGTTAGGCAAGGTTAAGCCACTCCATAATACGGCCCGCACCCCAAAAAGTACAGTGTACTTAAGATGTGAGATGGGGAAACATTGTTTTTCTGCTAAATTACAAAGAAATTACGCAGTACTTAAATGTACTTACAGTATAATTATTTATTTGTTTCCTGTAAACACCTGACTTGTTAACTCCTTATTGTAGTGTACCTACCTTTAAGTATTTGTAGGGAAATATAATTAGTGTAATTTCAAATAAAATACACTGAAGTTCCATTTAATTATAGGGGAATTACGCCCTTAATCACTGGCCGTACACTTAAGTTTAAGTACTCATTTTTCAGAACATCAGTACACCAACACCAGCGCTTTATTTACGCTCACTCACTCAAAAATTTCCTTTGGTTGAATAGTGTTTAGTCAAGATGTTGGAAAGATCTGTGGCACTGAAGCAGGGCCTCTATGACTGGTTTAGGTGTACATTTAAAAAAAAACAAAAAAACAAAAACAAACCCCTGTCAGCAGTGCTGCAAATTATGCAAATTATGGATAATTCACAAGGTATTTAACTTCAAGTATTGTGACAATGCAGTTGAGAAATATGTAAATAAATCTAAGCAGTCCCCACCTTCCTACAGCATATTTCTGTGAAACTGAAAGACTGAGTTCAGGAGCAGAGCAGTTATGGAAAGATCATCCGGCTCAAAAGGTGAGACTGAGGCCTTTCAAGTTAAAAAAGAATAATTTAAAAACTCTTATTTCCATCATATGATACTTGCTTTTTTAGTTTCAAGATTCTTAACAAAACTGTTGCAAACTGTTGGCAGTCAGCTTTGATATCCAGTCCAACAAACACGTCTGCCGTGTCATGCACTTTTGAAAATCCACCGCTTGCGATGTTGTGAAACTCTGAAAACCTGTGAAACTCATCACAGCCAGAGACAGTTTTATTGTTCAGTTTACAATTTTGTAACTGCCACTTGTAAAAAAAATTAGAAAAAAAAACAACAACAATCCATTTAGCAGCCTCTCCAAAGCAATCACAATTACAGAAATGTTTTCCTCCCCTTATCAGTGCTTCTCACAAACAACAGCATGGGATTTAGCACAATAGTTAGCACTATATAACGCCATACACGTCACCGGTGATGAAATATATTTGGAAATATAATTAGAGCGGCGTGATATTAGGACTACATTCCTGTTATTGAGCTTCATCACCCAATTTCGACAAATTATGTCCAGGTTGGCTCTGAGCTTAAACCATCTTCTCCCTCCTGCTTCATACTTCATATTAGTGTGTTTATTTTGTGGAAACACCAGGAGCCTCAAACAGTTTCTACTCTATTTGTACCACATTGATTATTGTTTTGCATTCCTCATGAAAAAAACAATTTTAGGGCTCTCTAGCTTGCAGCCTGAAATGCTAATTTTTCAATTCATTAATAGCTACTCATGGCTTATTAATTAATATAGGACAGTAAGTACTCCCAACCACAGCAGAGGTGCGCACTTTTCCCTAGGAAAGATTTTAATCTTATGATATTAGCATCTCAGCTTACTCACGGGCCTGTTTGCCCCACTTAGCCTTGCTGCTGCTGCTCCCAAATAGGCCAGGCCAGGCCAGTCTGGTCTAGACCAGTGCAAGAACCGTGTGTGTGCATGCGCGCAGGTGCAGCTAGTGGATCCATCAAGCTGCTATTTGTCACAGACTGGCTCGCTCCCAACCCTTTAGCACCAACCACCAACACGGTGCCACATGTATGCCTCCTCAAGATACCAGGAGGGGAACAAACTACAGGCGGGTATGCACGTTGTGTGTCTGTGTGTGGCGAGGGCGCAGGCCCAAGTGTAATGGGTTGATAAATCACCCACTAGCTTCAAATTAATGAACAGCATATGAGTGCAAATGCGCCGCCAAACCGAAACAATTGCACCAGATTACTTTATCTTGCAAAAAAACAAAAATCAATTAAAGACCCGATATATATCTCATGTTGCTACAGCGCTCGTGTTGCAAAGGAGAACAGAACGGCGGGAAAGTGCAAAGCATGTGGTTTTCAAGTGGTTATTTGCATTAGAAGACGGGGGAAGCAGAAAAGGGTCTGCTGAAGGTCAGTGTAAATGGATAAAAAGGAAAAAACAAAAAACAAAAAAAAAAAAACTTTGTTGTGTTTGCCTAGAAAACAACTTAAATCAACAAGCTGGAGTTGATAGAAATTGGATAAAACCTTCAGGGCTGCCCCTCAAGAGTATGAATTCCATATTCATTATGTTTGAATGTTGTAATTTCAAGCCCCCTTTGGAGCCCCACCACCTAAAAAAAAAAAAAAAAAAAAAAAAAGGAGAGAAGTTAGAGTGGTGGTGTTTCTCATTTTTCAGCAGAGGACACCTTCAGTGTGACAGGAGTGCATATGTGTTGAGATGGGAAGGGACAGGCGAGAGGAAGAGGGATAGCCAAGAATAAAGTGAAAAGAGTTAGGTGGTCAAGTCGCCACCTGTGATCTGCAGTAAAACTAAACCCTCTCATTCCCCGTCCTCTCCTCCTTTGCCCTCATCCCTTTGTTTCTTTTTTTTGTTTTTTTAAGGTCCTCGGAGGATATTGCCGCCATATTCTTTCAGTGGTAAAATGTCCCCAGGCACAAAGCTATTTCAGATGCTTTACCGGCGGGTCCACAGTGATAGAAAAGGCGTAATTTGTTTTGACTTTGCCTCTCACACAAACCAATCTCCCAGTGTTATTTAAGTCCCGGCTCTTCTCTCGCTCTCAGCAGCATGTGACGGCAAACAACAAATCTCAGGTTGCCATGGATCTCTGCTATTTATAGGATGTTTGTGTCTTTGTGTGGGTTTCTTGCTTGTGAACCTGCATGTGCGTGTGTGTGTTTAATTGTTGGAAGTTGTGTACGTGTTTGCATACCCCCCCTTGTTTGTTTCCGTCGCGCAGTCGAAATACTGTCACAGCCAAACTATCGCAGTGCGGATTCAGACACAATGCATTGTTGCCAGACAGAAAAAAAAAGCTTTCTAACTTTGAATTAGAGTTAAAAAAAAAAAAAAGAAAAGTATTCATGCTGTATTCCCAGTGCAGTCATATCTGGGCTGGTGTTATCCGAGGATACAGAGAAGAAGAAAGTGAGCCTAGATATAGCGACAAGAAGCCTAAAAAAAACAACAAAAAAAAAAAACACCTGATGTTCCTGAAATAGAGCGCTTCATTATGCCAGAGCAGAGAAGGATCCAGCCTCTGCCTGTTGATAATCAATTCCCTCTGGTGACTTCTGAACTGCACTCTGAAGCCATGATGCAGGAAAATAGAGGATAAAAGAACATCCTCAAACTTTTGCAAGTGAGCTGCAGTCACAGCTTTCTTTGCATAGACAGATGTCAGATTTTTAGTTTGGTTTTTTTTTCGTTTTTCTCCTTTAACTGTACTTGACGGCCTGTGCGTTTGCTCAACTAGGGAAGCCTTTCTTGTCAGGAAGTAATTCAGTATCCACCCTAAAACAAACAGCGAAAAAAGACATTTGATTTGATGCCACTTCCCACATAACCGTATCCCTGTCACACTCAATTTTTTTTCCCAGCCACCAAGAACAGCTTTCATCAGTTTCCCCTGCATCATGTAAAACAGTGGTTCCCAACAATTTTTGTTTTTATGTGACGTATCCCTACAGCAGCATCAGATGAGCTTGGGTACCCAGCCATCCACCACCTACCACACTTCAAATATGTTAAAAAAAGATTTCCAAATATGTACAATTGTAACCATTTATCAAGAACTTTTAGAGCTAAAGATTCTTACATTGAGGCTTGTTTTAACACATTATGAATCATAGCATGGAGTTTAACTAGTTATTGTGAATACACAGTCCATACTAGGTATGTCACCAGAACTGATGCTTTTTTTGTAGTACCATAGGTGCTTTTCAGACTGAGGGAGGAAATACTTCCAATTTAGTGAAATGCCTAAAAATTGCAGCAAAGGTAAAACAAGTGTCACTCCCAGCTTGTCACTAGCGGACATCTGATACCCTTAGGTGACACTTTTGAATGTTGTAAAATAACCCAAACTGGGATCTTTCAGTAAAACTCACTAAGTTTTTAACCCGAATGACACAGCTAGAGAAAACAACTGTGCTTTGCACTTTCACTCACTTTTCACTAAGTTGCAAAATTTAACATGAATCTTCTGACTTAAGTCTTAAACTTTTAGGGTAAACTGCTGCAAATTGGTTTTTCAAACAAAAATACTATTTGATATCACTGGGAATTTTTCAACCATTCTTCAGAGACCAACACCACTCTTGAAAGGTTGTGTGCAGTGGAAGACTTGTGGTATGCTAACTTTATCTGGCAGGACCAGGACCTCTTGTTCTTCTTCTTCTTTCAGCTGGTCGCCACAGCGGATCATCTGTCTCCATTTCACCCTATCCCTAGCATCCCCCTCTGTCACCCCAACCCTCTGCATGTCCTTCACTGCATCCATAAACCTTCTCTGTGGTCTTCCTCTTTTCCTCCTGCCTGGCAGCTCCATATTCAGCATCCTTTGCCCAATATACATATATATATAAAACAAAGGTGTAACATCCGACAGGGCAACCAAGCAGTGCCTCAAGGCCCAGAGGGTTTAAGGGGCTCAGTCAAAGTGACTTTTAAAGGGACTTAATCATATAGTGGCTAAGTCTTGGTTCTGTCTTGTGAACTAAAGCCTAACTTTTTTAATGCAGTATACATTTTCCTTATGAAGTGAATTTTAGTTCTGCAAATATTTACTCCGTCATTTTACGCTCCATTGATTAAAATAGGCACCTTTTCTGAAAGGTTTTGATGACGGAGGGACATGTTGGCAAATATATTACTTGTACTTCCTGATGTTGCTCCCTGTCATTTGTGCAAGATGCCCGCGAACCTGTTGATGTCAACTATGCAGCAATTTGTTTTTCAGTGTCTTATAGAGTAGTTAGCTGCTGCAGCTGCCTTTTAAATTATGTTTAATGAGCCAAAGCAAAAAAAAAAAAAAAATGGTACTCAGAAGAGGAAGAAGAGAGCAGGATGACTCAGGACTTTGGATTTGAGCAGCGTTTAGATAAATGTGTCCATTTCCTCAGTCTCTGACTGCGGTTGCTGTTCATGGTGCTGATCAAAAGCTGGATACTACCAATATTACTGATTATTGCTATGTGCTATTTTTGCATTTACAGTGTCTGTGAGTGTGTGAGAGAGAGAGAGAGATGCTGTGTTTGCTCTGGTACAACGTGGCAGTAAGGGCCCCCCCCCAAAAAAAATCTGCCCCGGAGCCTATCAGAGTTGTTACGTCTGTGCTTCCTAATGAGGCTTCTTCAAAACAGATCATCGCAGTGAGCGCGTCAGCTCACTGATGCCAAAGAACACCTTTTGTGTGATGCCTGCAGCTTCTGTCAACATGGCAGTATTTGATGTCCTAATCAGTGTGTATACTGAAAAACATGAAATATAACAAATTCATCAGTTTGTGATGTGTATGTTTGGTTTTGAATCGCACACATTTTCAAATTTGTGAGTGCGGCTGCTGGTGCCGCCCGATCTCAGTGTGCATTCTGGGATATGAGACGCCGCAGAGAAAAAGGGAGGTGATGATGTTCATAGAACCCATCATATATCCAGAGCTCTAATTACTGCCATGCCCCTCCCCCCGTGTCTTAGATGGATTCTCGGGTGCTAGAAGTAGAGGATCAGCACTTTCCATCCCTCCTACCTGCTCTATGTTCTTTTTCTCCTTTGTCACAGCAGGGCTTGTGTTATTAACCTTCTGTCTGCTCATGCACATAGGACGCTATGGCCCTCTCTCTCTTGCTCTCTCATTTTAGACAGTTGAGCTTCCTTTTGAAAATTTCCATGTCTTTTTTTTTTTTTTTTCTCTGCCTTATAGAAAACCTGCAACATTCTGCCAGGATCCAGAGCAGGAGACAAGGCAAATGGAAGATGAACAGGTGAAAAGAGACAGATTGACCGAACAGTGTGAATCGGTTCTTGTTACCTTTCAGTTGATAGTAAAGGAGAAATGTGGAGAGAAGAGGAAGATGAAGTGTTGAGAGGACAGATAGAGAAAAAAAATCAAATAGCCTACTTGATGAAGTGCAAGTTTGACATTGAGTGTTTGCACATTTGACTGAAAATGTGCTGCAGAACACGAAAAGGGTCAGGGGTCTACTTAGATTTGATGGCTAGAGCCCTTCACTCCCACGGCCTGTTCTCTATCCTCTTCTTGCGGCACTCTCAGCCTCATCGTTAGAGCCGCTAAGCACCTCTCAAGGTGGTTATTGTACCTCTCATTAGCACAGCGTGCCGACTAGGCAGCAACTGTGGACGAGAGCCAAGCAGAAACGGGAATACTCATTAGATGTGAATCATGCGTAAACTGATGACTACACACAGGACCTTCCCTGCTGATAAACTGACAGTTTCCCCTATACCACCCCTGTGATGACCAACGATCGGGGCTCATGGTGTAGCACATATAAAAGCTGAACTCATGCTCTATTCTATAAGGGCACATGAAAATGATAGCTGCACTTTAAAGTGTTACTGTGTAGCTTTTAATTGCAGCCACAATGAGATACACGGTTGTTAAAGACCTCTAATCTGGCAGTTATGAGAATAGGAATGCCACACAAGTGGACTGTAAATGTGTCTGCTGATTCTCTGACCAAATGTCAATTCCATTTTTTTCTGTCTGCAAACCTTCTTTGCATTTCCTGTCAATAATTTAGCAATTTAATCTGTTAGCAGCACAGCCTTTCTGCTAGTCACTGTATTGCCCTTTTGCTTATGCAGTACAGTTAAATGGCCACATTGGTGAGTTTGCATGCTCTAGCCAGTTACTAGGAAACATGCAGTAAACAGTATTTTCTTTACAATCACAGTGTTACATTTGAATGCATTTGTTCTACTGTTGGTTCAGTGATTTTCACACAGAAGACTGGGCTTTGTGCCCCATGTGCTTCCAGTATATATATATATATATATAAAAAAAATTTTTTAGACCTTGCTTCTTTTTCAGTAGCGATTTAGTTTGTTTTCACAAGCTCATTTTTAAGGTTTAGTCAGCTAAAAACCTCGGTGGGTTGCGAAAAATAAAACTTTTGACATTAACCCATAGGGTGGCATGGTGGTGTGGTGGTTAGCGCCTCAAAGCAAGAAGATACTGGGTTTGAATCCAGGCTGGGGCTTATCTGTGTGGGCTCTCTCCAGGTACTCTGGCTTCCTTCCACAGTCCAGAGGCATACAGATGAGGACAAAATTATTAGCCCTGCCCCCATAAAATGTAAAGTTTTTGTCAAAATTTTCCCAAGTGCTTTTTTAACAGAGCAAGGGATTTTTAATATAGCATTTCTAAACATACTAGTTTTCTTTAAAAACCATAAATTATTTTTATTTGCATACAATAACTGAATTATTTCAGAAAAAACAAAAATGACCAGGGTCGATATTACCCCCCCCCCTTTGAAAAACTGATCTTTTTATTGAGTCATAGCATAAACCACTGCTGTGCAATGATGTGCTTTAACTCTGTAATGCTCTGTAATCATTTTAGACTTGAGAAAAAGAATTGCTGATGCTCACAAAGCAGGAGATGGATATATAAAGTTATCACAGTGTTTCCAAGTGTCAAGAACTGGAGTGAGAAGTATCATCAAGAAATTCAAAGAGAGCCACACAGTACAGAACACACCTGGCAGAGGTAGGAAGAGAAAGATTTCAAAGACTCTGGAAAGAAAACTAGTGACAGATGTTTCTAAAGACCCCAGAATAACTGCCAAGACACTAGTGAATGACTTAGCCAAGCTAACAATTGTAGTCTCAAAGAAGACAATCACTAGAACCCTGCACAGGAATGGACTGTGAGGTTTTAGACCAAGAAAAACTCCACTTCTGCAG
>VUQS01068706.1:0-11814 GCA_015108495.1 Heterochromis multidens
TGGGAAAGAAAAACTCCCTTTTAACAGGAAGAAACCTCCGGCGGAACCAGGCTCAGGGAGGGGCAGCCATCCGCCGCGACCGGTTGGGGGTGAAGGGAGAAGGACATGCTGTGGAAGAGAGCCAGAGATTAATAATAGATCATTAAATGCAGAGAGGTGTAAAAACACGGTGAGAGAAAGAGAAATACTCAGTGCATCATGGGAAACCCCCAGCAGCCTAAGCCTATTGCAGCATAACTAAGGGAGGATTCAGGGTCACCTGATCCAGCCCTAACTATAAGCTTTATCAAAAAGGAAAGTTTGAAGCCTAATCTTAAAAGTAGAGAGGGTGTCTGTCTCCTGAATCCAAACTGGGAGCTGGTTCCACAGAAGAGGGGCCTGAAAGCTGAAGGCTCTGCCTCCCATTCTACTTTTAAATATCCTAGGATGTGGTGTCTTTTTCAGCATTTTGAATTCAGTTATCTGGAATATACTATGGTTTGCTGGGCAGTTAATCAACAGCCTGTCCTACAAGTCTGTACTAGTTAGCAGATATATGCATCTGTGCAATCCAGCAATACAGCTCATGGATGCACCGTGATAATCAGGTGTTAATTGATAACTTGGCACTCCACAATCTTGTCAAAATATGCTCACTTTCTGGCATCTTTAAAGCTCAAAGTGGTCTTGCTGATACACTTGTCCTGTCATTCTACTGATTTATAGATTCATAATTTTATCTATCTGATCATCTTTGAATAAAAACAGGTTTTACAGTCATCACTTTACATAAAAATACCTTTTCATCATTCAGATCTTTATCAGAAGGAACATGTTTTTACAGATTGATCATCTTCCTTTTACAGAACAACAACATCTGTGGTTCTGCTTCTCCTTTTTATCTATGACCTACTTTTTAAATTATATTTGTAAAGACAAAATATTTATTATTAGATGAAAGATAGTCGCTTTCATTTTCCTCTCTGTTGTCTAAGCATAAGTATTATATTTATCTACGGGGTGGCTGTAGCTCAGGAGGTAGAGCAGGTCATTTACTAATCGGAAGGTTGGTGGTTCGATCTCTGGCTCCAGTCTGCATGTCAAATATCCTTTGGCAAGATACTAACCCCAAGTTGCTCTCCGATGCATCCATTCGGTGTGTGAATGTTAGCTGGAAAGCTCTGAAGAGATCTGGGCTTGTATAGAAAAAAAGTACTAGTGTGAATGAGGCATGTTGTATGAAGTGTTTTGAGTGCTCCGGGAGAGTAGAAAAGTGCTATATAAGAATCAGTCCATTTATTTAGCCTCACCCAGCCTCACAGGTGGGTGATACCAAGATAGATACCAAATCACTGTTAAAGCATCAGTGGTATGTAAGCAGATACTTCCTTGTTGATAAGTCTGACACTGATGAAGTGAACACTTTGAACAATGTTATAATGGTGTGAAAAAGTCTCTGCCTCCTTCCTGATTTCTTGTTTTTTTGCATATTTGTCACACTTACATGTTTCAGATCATCAAACAAATTTTCATATTAGACAAAGATAACCTGAGTAAATACAAAATGCAGTTTTTAAATGATGATTTCATTTATTAAGGGAAAAAAGTTATCCAAACCTACCTGCCCTGTGTGAAAAAGTAACTGCCCCCTAAACCTAATAACTGGTTGTTTCACCCTTGGCAGCAAGAAGTATTTGTGATAACTGGTAATGAGTCTTTCACATCACTGTGGAGGAATTTTTTTCTTCTTTGCAGAATTGTTTTAATTCAAACACATTGGAGGGTTTTACAGCATGAACGGCCTGTTTAAGGTCATGTCAAAGCATCTCAGGAACATATTAGCTTTACTCTTTATCACACACCAACGTCCCTCAGTGGTTACCTTCGTATTGAGACTGATCTTAGCTGTTTGCAACACTGATGCTACCGTTGACTATTCTATCACTTAATGTTAATGGATTGAATTCAGCCATCAAACGAAATCTTAAAAAGGATGACATTGCCCTAATTCAGGAAACACACCTCAGATAAAACGATTGCCTGTTTCCAAAACAAACATTACAAATTAATTGCTTCATCCTGTGCACTAAATAAAACAAAGGATGTACTGTATGCATCTTGTTGAACAGGAAATTTGATTTCAATATCAAGTATAGTGCAAATGATGAGAATGGCAGACTGGAATTTGTCACTGGCAGTATTCTCAATCATAAACTAGCATTTATATCTATATACACTATATATACTATATTCATCTACTCTGCTGAATTCATTCATAAAAAATCTCAACCTTATTGACCTCTGGCATATGTAGAATATGGATACTAGGGATTACACATTCTTCTCCAATAGACATAAGACATTTTGTAGGATAAATTACATCTTCGTTATCCCATCCCTAGTTTTAGGAAATACCTCCATTTCTATTCAGCCAATTCTGCTATCTGTTCACTCAGCATTATTATGCAACATTGACCTGCCTAACACTAAGACTAGGGTCCCCAGGTGGCGATTGAACACATCCCTTTTAACCAACCCTACTTTTCTTAGTTTGCTCAAGCTCCAGCTGAAGGACTTCTTAGATATCAACACAAATGAAGACATCAACCCACAACTCTTATGGGAGGCCACAGAATGCTTTATTCATGGTTTTTGTATCTCATTCTCTTCAGTCTACATTGCTGGCATCATTGAAAGATGAATATAATGCAGTAGCCTCATCCAAAGCAGTTCACCTTACATAGAACCAGACAGAAGTATTTTTTGAATCAGAGCGTCCTAGTCATCTGCTGGCACTTATGCTTAGAGAATGTGAAACAAGGGCACACATTCCAGCAATAAAAGCCACTAATGGTAAAATTACAACAAATCCCCAAGCCATCAATATCACTTTTACATTGTTTTTTGAAAATCTGTATAAATAAGAGATTGATTTCGATGATTCTATTTGCACAAGCTTTCTTGATAGATTGGAACTGCCCCGGGTCTCACAGGCAGACCAGGATGACCTGGCGGCCCCATTAGAACTAGATGAGCTGCATAGAGCCCTGAAATGCCTAAACAAAGGCAAATCACCTGGCTTGGATGGCCTTCCGACTGAGCTATTCCTAGAACTTTGGGATCTGGTGGGTTCACTTATGCTTGATTTGCAATCCAGAATGGAACCTTCCATAGAGACCAAAAAACAGCACTTATCACTCTTCTTTTAAAAAAGGGAAAAGATCCACTTGAGTGCTCCAGTTTCAGACCAATATCCCTACTCACAACCGATTTCAAAATATACACCAAAGCTCTCGCATTGCGCCTGGAAAGAGTCATTCACTCTTTAGTTAATGCAGACCAAACAGGATTCATCCAAGGGCGGCTCGCATCTGATAACATGAGAAGGCTGCTGCATGTCATAGATGCTGCAGATAGTCACCAAAATCCATGTGCAGTATTTTCACTTGATGCGGAGAAAGCCTTTGATAGGCTAGAGTGGGAATACATGTGGGCAGTATTAAAACATTTTGAGTTTAAGCATAAGTTTATTGCAATGATCAAGATATTATACCACTCACCCTTTGCAAGTGTCCTAACAGGGGACTTGATTTCTCCCCCATTTACATTGCAACGTGGAACAAGACAGGGATGCCCACTTTCCCCTCTCTTATTTTGCCTATCCCTGGAGCCTTGAGTACAAGTCATTAGACAGTCCACAGCTTCTCCTATGAGAACTGGTGATCAAAATCACATCATATCTCTGTACGCAGATGACATCATTTTGTTTTTTGACAACTTTGACACATCCATTCATCCAGTAATTAAAGAGTTTGATCATTTTAGTGGCCTCTCAGGTTACGAAATAAATTGGACAAAATCCGCCTTGATGCCTCTGAATAATAAAAGTATAAAAGCTTCTATACCTGCGTGTATTCAGGTCAAAAGCCTTTTTACATATCTGGGCATTATAATTCATAAAAAGATAGACATACATAAGGAAAACACTCTATAGTGTCCAAATTCATTTGGAATGGGAAAAGGCCTAGGATACGTTTATCAACACTGCAGTGGCCCAAATTGCTTGGTGGTTTGGCAGTACCAAATTTCGAACTTTACTACTGGTCATTCCAAATCAGGGCGCTCAGTACATGGGTTAACCCAGAGGTTACTACTGCATGGAAAAGGATTGAGTCTGCTAAGGTTGCACCACATAGGCTACAAGACATCTCGTTTTCCAATATACGCACCAAAACGCTCAACAACAAATTCGGACCTATTATTGCAAATTCTATACAGGTATGGAAGAGGGTGGAACAATGGATGGGTGGCCCATTCAAATTCTGTAGGAACATGCCACTATGGCATAACTTTAATTTATTATGTGGTAACCAACCATTTTCTCAGTCTCCTTGGTCATCACTTGGAATAAACACATTTGATGATGTATATGACGCTCAAGGCCTTTGCTCATTTCAGGATTTAAGGACACGGTTCTCCCTTCCTGCAGCTTCTTACTTTGTGTACTTTCAGCTAAGATCAACCTTAAAAGCATATGGTGTTCCCTGGGACTCTCCCCTCCCTTTTCATACCATGCTAGAATGGATTTTGCCCATATTTGGTAGATCATCTGTCTCTATAATATACAGCAAACTAGCTGAACATAGTTTAAAGCCTCTGCCAGTTGAATCTATTTGGAATAGGGAACTGGGAGAACTAGATGTAAAAATAGACAGGGATACAGTGTGGTTTAACTTAAGTTTAACTTCTAGGAATTTAGCTCATCAACTAATTCACTATAGAACCATTCAGAACATACATCACACCCTATAAGAGATTTCAGATGAAACTACAAACTTCGTATGACTGTCATATATGCAATAACACGTCACCTGGAACATTTCTACATATGTTTTGGAACTGTACAATCATATCTAACTTTTGAACCTATGTAAACGCTGTGTTATCTGATGTACTTAACTAATCTAATCCTAACTAATCCTGGTTTTTGCCTCCTTAATGATACCTCTGACATTTCTCTAAAACGAATTCAAAAATAAATGTAAAATGTTATTTGCTGGATTCACATCCTCAAAAAAAACAATTACAAAACACTGGTTTACTCCTGATATCTGTATGAAATCATTCTGGATACGAAGCCTTCTTAGAATTGTTAATCTTGAGCATACTACTGCGAGACTGAATAAAGCTCGACCTGCAACTGTAGAAGCCTGGAAAATCTTCTCATCCAACATCATTTATTGAATGAGGCAATAGCTGATTACAACGCTGTATAATTAAAATTACTTCTACTCCCTTTTCTTTTTTCTTGGGTAACTGTGCTTCACTATTGTAGTATACAGTGATTCTAAATATGTCTGTATCCCCCCACCCACTGCCATCCCTGTTGAAAATCAATAAAATGTCGATCACAAAAAAAAGAAAAACAATCCAAATGTTAATTAATATTAATTGCAAATTGAGAACATGATGATCCTAGTGGAGAAATTCTTATAGATTAGCCACTCTCAGTGATACACTGTACAGTTTGCTGTATTGAAAAAAAAAATCTACTTCAACAAGACAGGACAAGGACAAATGGGTGAAAAGTAGATAAGTAGTAGTAAAAATGCAAAGGAATTGGGAGTAAAGCAAGAGGATATGGAAACAATCTACACAGATGTGGGCAGGTTTTTTGCTTTTTCTTCTTTTTTTAACTCAAGAGCTTTAAGAACACCATGACATTCAACTAATCCTATTACATTATACCAACAATAACCTGGTTACACAATGAACCAGTTATGTGAAAACATAAGTTGCATTAAATATTTGCTATTGCTTTTGATGCATGGATCAAAATGTTATATAAAAATAAACAAACAAACATATAAATAAAAAAGCACCCTGCTGATGTACTATACATAAATAAACTGTAGTTCACATTAGTCACTATCATCATCGTCATACTATAATGATCGAAGCATATGTCTGTCTGTTTGTTTGTTCCCAAACTCCTCCTAGACAACTGGTGATTGATTAAAATATTTACTTCAAATTAAAAGTTTCTGTTTCTCTTTCTGTGTATTCTGTATATATAAACTGTGTGATCGAGGCTGGTTTGTGAACGTACGCCATTTTTATGCACGTTATGCATGCTACACATACGTTCTAACGATCACCACAGGATTTAGGTTTTAAGAATTGGCAAGTTTTATTTCCTATCTGGTGCACCTTTACCATTCGATCACAACAGATGGTAGAGAGAGGCGAATCTTTTCGGACATTTGCATCCTACGTCCAAAAAAGCATGGTCAATGTAAAAGGCTGCAAGTAGTCTAGTAGTAGTAGCAGTAGTAGTAGTTGTGAACAGCGGGTGTGGCCATTGATTTCCTTGAAGTACAGTATTGCCTTGCCTTTTCAGTCATTTCCATCTTCATTTCTATGTTTACAATTAAAAGTCTGTATTATTGATATTAATGTGAGGGTTAAAGTGACCTGACCTGTAGCAAAAAGTCACTCTTAGTGACCATATAAATGTGCAGTTTTAAACACTGCTCAAAATCATATTTAGTAGTAGTTTAGTAGTAATTAAGCTATTCAGGCTTCTGATTTATAAGCAGATTAGTGTTTACAAATAACAGAAAAGATATGTATAACAATCAACGCAAATAGCTGACGATGAGCCATAAAACATACAGGATGGGGCCGTTGCCATTCCGTCCTTTCTTATAAGTTACACATTCCTGCTGCATTTCTACTGGTTCCAAATCGTTAGTAATTAATTATGTGTTCTTTAAAATTTAAAATAACTAACTGTATCAAGTTTGATGCAGGCCTGGCAAAATCTGCCCGTAGAGTGAGTTTTTGCTAGTTATAAAAGTGCACTTCTTTGCTTAGATTGCACAAATGTGCTATGGTTACTATAAATATGAGTCAGAGCTTGTGGTGATTAACAAACTCACTCGTAGCCAGTCAAGTCACATATCTCACTGCTCTAAAACAACTTTGCCAATCACAATGATGCTGATTGTTGTCTGGTTTTTGTAGAGTGTCACAAGCTGAATGCCATGGACATCAAATCTGCAGCCAGAGGCAGATGGTGTGGTCTTTAATACTACTGATTTCACTTGTGCATGTGTGTGTGAGTGTGTGTGTAGGGGTGTGTGTGTGTGTGTGTGTGTTTATTTGAATTTTAAGCAAATTTTTGTTTTTTTGGTTTTGAGATTTTTATTTTATTTATTTATTTTTATCTATTTTTAGCGTAAAGTCTACCTCACTCAGTTTATTAGTCAACACATGAGATTTTGAGCTAATCTTTCTATCAATTATTTGCGCTTGTGCAACACATTGCAAAAGAATACAGTATTGAATTGATGTATATATGCTTACATTCAGACTTATTCTTTAACATTAAAATGATCATCAATAACTGATACAACTCCATTTTCATTTTCAGCTTAAAAATCCACTAACATTCTATTCAGTGATTCAGTCTGCACCCACCTATCTTTCTGTTGGGAGTAAGGGGATTAACACTCTAAACCTCACATGCTCAAACAACCCCAGATACACAACAGCTATGCTACTGTGTTAGTACCATTCCTTACACATGCACACACGCATTAGGATATTTTCACAGTATCACCCATTACCACCCTTTGAAGTGTGCAAGTTGCTAATGGTTTCCCTATTTAGGGAGAGTCTGTGGTCTGTCTGTCCATTAGCTGGCTGACACACTCTGCTGAGTAAACACAACACTTGCAGTGCTCTTGTCCTCAATTCCTCTCTCCCACGCCCACCTTCATTTGGGAGATGAAAGCAATGTGTTTAGTTTATTATATATTTCAGTGCATTTATGTGTGTATGTCTGCATTCATACAGTAATGGTGGTGCTATATAAATGCAGACATACAGTACCGCATATGTGTGATTGTCTGACGTTGTCGAATAAAGCAGAGGACTGAAGAAGATTAGTTGGTAGGAATAGAGGACAATTCATTATTTGTGAGTCTCAAAATATCTGAAAAGAATTGAAAGGGAAATATTTCAAGCCTTTTTTTTCTTTGAATTTGGATGATTATGACTTATAACTCATGAAAACCAAAAATCCAGTATCTCAAATTTTTAGAATATTTTTAAGGTCAATCAAAAATTATTTACAGCACAGCTGTCCAACTTCTGAAAAGTATGTTTTTTTATATCCTCAGTACTTGGTTGGTGCCCCTTTACTATGAATTAATGTAGCGTGGCATGGAGGCGATCAGCTTGTGGCCCTGCTGATGAGTCATTGAAGCCCAGGTTGCTTTGATACCAGCCTTCCGCTCGTCTGTATTTTTGGGTCAAGTGTTTCCCATCTTCCTCTTGACAATGCAGTTGGCTGGCCAATCAAGCACAGTAATAACATGGTCAGCAAACCATTTTGTAGTACTGTTGGCACTGTGAGCAACTAAGTCCTGCTGGAAAATGAAATCGGCATTTTCAAAAAGCAATCACTGAGTGTTTTTTTCCCCAGAAAGACTCATCTTTTCAAGCTGTTGCAGCATCTACCTCTTTATAATCTGAGCTCTTGTGCTGATATATCATTGTATATTAGTACTGATATATCCCAAAATCAACTTTTCTTGACAATCCTCTCAAGGCTGCGATCATTGCTGTTGCTTTTTCCTACCACAATTTTCCCTCTCAGTCAGCTTTCCATTAATATGCTTCGATACAGCACAGCCAGCCTTTTCAGCAACAACCTTCTGTAGCATACCCTACTTGTGGAGGGTGTCGATGATCATCATCTGGACAACTGTTAAGTCACCAGTCTTCCCTTGATTGCTTTCTAGACCAAGAAATACTGTCTGAATAGTAACTTAATTAAACTCAAAATGAAAAATTCTAATAATAAGAAACTGGATTTCTAATTTGCATGGGCTAAGCCATAATAAAAAAAATCTCCAAAAAAAAGGTATGAAATATTTCACTTTACATGTACTGAATATAGAATATTTTGAATCAAATTACAAAAAAATACTTTTTCATGATATTCTAATATATTGAGATGCACTAGCATTTTCCTCATTTTCCCTATAAAAACAATAATGGACACAGAATAATAACACAGTTATTGTTTAGATAAGCTTCACTTTTACTTTGCAGTTCTGTCTACCACAATGTACAAAAACAGGGAGAGGATAGCAATTTTGTTTTCTCCATCAGCTGAACTAGCAGTGGAACAACTGGAGTAGCTCTGGAAACTCTACCGTCAGAGGAGACAAAGAAGGCAAAGAGGGTGTGTAATAGCAACTCAAAGTAAAACAACAGTGAACCTTGAACAGTTTTTTACTCAATGCAAGGAGTTAGAGAACTTGAGAGGGGTCAAAAGTTTAAAAGTTATCTATTGTCACTTTAATGGAAGCCTTTATCGAGAGTGCCTTACAGCATGACAACTCATGCATGGTACTTTTTTCTTTAAAGTCTTAACACTCAGAATCTGGAAAAAAGCAACTCTATTTCATATATGGGGATCCTGGTACTGTCATTTACTTAAATATAAAAAGTGTTAGGAAAGAATGATTGTTTTAAATCACTAGTTTAACAACAAAATTTCACCCACCTGAATCACACTGATGGCTGACAATCAGCAATCTGAGTGTCTGCCTTTTGTTAGATAGATTTACTGAAGTCATATTATTTTATATATGACATTCTATTTCATTTGATAAGCTGTAATCAGGGGTACAGACTCAGTTTTCCAATACAGAAAGCATGCCCTTTTTGTTGTATTTAATTTGTATTAGAAAATGTATTAACTGACTGGAATAATTTACTCAACACAAACTCAGTGAACCACTCACACACAGAACTAACAAACTGTTCACATTTGACATGACACCAAATCAAGGGTGTCAAACATATGGCTATGTTCAATCCAGCCCACCAGATGGCTTTGCAAAGTGTGAAAATTGCAGAGAGGCTGTGATTTATTTATTTATTTTAAGTAAATGTGCTGCTGTTTCTGCTGTGACAATGTCATCATTACTACACAGGAATGTAGAAATGTGTAGAAAGTAAAAGTTTTTTCTAGATCCCAACAAGTAGTGTGAATCATGATTGTTTTATTTTATTTTATTTTTTATTTACTTACTCTAAAATACTCTACATGTGAAGGTTTTGACTTTGTGGATCCACTGTAATTTGAAATTTTCAATGCACTGACAATGAAAGGAGACTGACTGAACTGACAGCCAGAAACTAACGACTTGACTATACACCTTGAGACTATACTCACTTCCCATGCAGTCAAAGAATCAGGCCCCACACTGGGCTTTTAGGGCACCACTTTGCACTGTGTCCTTCGCAGAATGCCAAAGAGCATTCGCCTTTCCTCTGCTCTCACAGTTAATCGATAGCATGCTTTTCTACCTCCTTAGTAAAAAGCAAAGAGACTGCTGGTGCACAATGCATGAACGTATTTATGTGCTCATGAGTGCACGCCTGGATGTGTGATTGTGCATTCCCCTAATAACAAACATTCATAGGCAAGCACACATATACCCATACTGACTAAACCATTCATACTCAGAGATGGACACTAGTAGTAACCGGAATGCTGACATATTCTATCCATCACCCAAGCTGCTGAAATAGAGGAGCATGGTGGGGTGCTGGCTGAGCAGATAAATCTATAAATCAGATTTGATACTTTCTGTCTGCCCATTGCCCTCGTATGTGTGTGTGTGTGTGTGTTTCTTTCTGCAATTTACTAAGTCAGCATCTCTGCTCATCCCAGACACAGATTAAAAAGCTGAAACTGATCTGTGATCAGTCATGCTGTAATCCCCTCACGTTGGGCATCATTTCATCACTAGACAACTGACAGAGATGCCAGCAGACTGGATCAACATTTATGAAGTAATAATATTAAAACTAATTCCCAAATATTTCCATTTGGGCTCACATTAAGAAATGTAACGCCTACTGTGAATGTCAATGGTGAGCATTCATTAACCAACAGTTTAATGGGGAATTAATGAAAGTCCAAATTAATCAGCTGAGCTGCTAACG
Source organism: Heterochromis multidens (assembly GCA_015108495.1). Lineage (NCBI taxonomy): Eukaryota > Metazoa > Chordata > Actinopteri > Cichliformes > Cichlidae > Heterochromis > Heterochromis multidens. Next base: position 11,011 of record VUQS01068706.1, read on the forward strand.
GATTGACCTAACTCAATCTGGCCTGCTGTCTTTAATATTATCTTTGTGGCACTCTCAGCAGCTCTAAATTGAGCTCATTGTTATTAAACTCGCACAGTATATATTAATTAGTAATTTGACCTCTTTTCACAAAGGTCAGAATTAACCACAACTACTGCTGGAGTGCATTTCAGCAAACTGTGTTTTGTGTGTATGTGTGTGTGTGTGTGTGTGTGTGTGTGTGTGTGTGTGTGTGTGTGTGTGTGTGTAAGCAGGGTCAGTGACAGAAAAATAGAATATTACAAAACCCAAACTGTTCCTAGGAATCTAAATCTGTTCAAGAACTTGGGAACATTACTCTTATTTCACAATCAGAATGTGATTGATGTATTAGTTCAAGTTCATATATTAAATCCAAGCAACTGACCCACATTTTACTAAGCCAGTAACTGCAGAGGAATAGCTGCCTGTAAAGAAAGTCATGGACTAATCAAATGTAAGATATTAGAATCTAATTTAGAAAACTGAACTTTTTTTAATTGAATTAGCTGATTGATACAGAGTGAAACATGAGCTCGAGAAATCTAGGACAAGTGAGTTTCCAAAAGTGTGTATAGCAGTTCTTACATTTATCAGATCAGCCTCTGACTTTTACTCAAGGTCAGAGGTCTGTAATGAACAAAATGTAATCATTTAAGCAGCTGACAAACCTTTTAAGCAACATGCATTCAATAAAAGACACTCAAGATAGTCAGATTACATTTTTACCGAGTGGGACAAGTAAATTATGCCTGCAATTAGTTGCTTAAGCCTTGAGGTTAAAAA
>VUQS01068709.1:0-15982 GCA_015108495.1 Heterochromis multidens
GAATGGTACTCATGGCCATTGATCAATGGTCATGACAATTTGCATACTATTGATCATGAAACTGACCTCATGGCCCATTGTTAGTCAATGGTGCTGGTTTCTGTCATTATGCAAATGTACTGTTTATAAGGTTGGGGAAACCTGCAGTCAGCTGAGACTGAAGAAGTTACCAGTTGGTAAACGAAACGTTTCTCCCACTAAAAAAACGCCACGTCCAGATGAACAGATTCAACTTTTTGGGATTCTTTTACCTGGATTATTGAGCATGCATCAAGAGGGAGACAAAGAACTTCTTTGTAATGAAAAACGCTGTGTGCTTCTCAGGCATATAGTGTCATCACAACAGGGCTACGGGGTTGTTGTTTTGTTTGGAGGTCTGCATGCAAGTATATGTCATAAGTATGATATAAGCAATTTGTACCTTCACTTTTTTTTTGGAAAAAAAAAAGAAAAAGAAAGAAGGCATTTTGATCATTAGTTCACCCATTCACAAGACACAAGGAAACTGTTAAGACAAGAAGAATGTATGAAGAATGAAGAAAGTTTTATTTAAAAAGTCATTTTGGATTTTAGATCATTTTAGATCCGGGAACACGTCCTGGGTTTGACTGCTGGCCTCAGCCACATCTGTAAACATGTACACAAAAATACAAACATTAATTTTACATTTGACATTTTTTGATGATGCAGTTAGCAACAACATGACACTATTATTAATTGTGTCCATACTGTAACTATATAATGTAATGTAACAATGCTAGTCAGTTGTGTCTGTAAAGTTAACCCTTTAAGGCATGAACAATGAGTCAAAACATCTGGGGAAAGCAAGCCAGAAGTTTCTGAAAGGAAACTGGTGAGATATTCAATTAGCTCAATCAATCGTTAAACCAGCGGAGCTGATGGAGCTGCATTTAACTGCTGTGTAGCCAGTGGTGGTGAGAGTTCAGAGTACAGACAACCCCGGGATTCCAGAATATCCCAGAAAGGAGCACCTTGAGAACGCCAGGGAACGATGCAGAACGAGCTCCTGGGATGCATGTTTTCTCCTGTGAGGGAACACGTCATCAGTGAAGCCCAGAGCAGAGCAGGGATTTTGTGTCAGTCCAGATGAGATGAGATCATGGATATTACCACACAGTACCTGCTTGTGCTTGTGCTGTGTTACGTTGATGCCAGGATTGTGCAGGAAATATTTTTGGGTTTATCCATCTGCAGCTGATTCTATTGCTACAACGCTAAAAGAGCTCCTTGCTGCCGTCCTTCTGAAGATCACAAGAATGAGCTCATCGTTTCACCTACAAAGACACTGAGAAATCTGCAGGACTAAAGGAAAGGAGGGCAAAATGTATGTTCAAGCAGTGCTACTGATCATGTGATTATGTGAACCTGGGTTTAATGTACACTACAGTGGATTCTGTTCATTTCTCCAGTTACATTTAAGGCCCTGAAAATAATGGTGTATAAAAATGCCTAAAAATCCTCAGTGATTGATGAAATATATTTTGCTCAACCCTTTGAATTAAAACAGGAAGTCACTGTCTTTTAGACAATGTTCACTATATTATTCTATCTTCAATTTTATTTTAGCAGACAGCTAAAATACAAAAACTTTCCAAACAACCTATTGCAAGAAAACACACTAACCATCATGCACAAAACCTGCTGATGGCTGCAGAACTTCAAGCTGCTGGACAGAATTGTCAGCTTTCTCCTTTTTATTGTGTAGTTCCCTTTAGATCAGGGCAAGCCTTTGTTCAGCAGCATGGCTCAGGCGTACCTGCTGGACCTGGACCTGGACCTCCATAGCACCTCCTGTTGACCTGAAGGTACCTGGCATGCAATTTTTTGTGAGAAACTGCTAGGTCCAAGCATGCATATTGCAAACACAAAGTAATTGCGATCATAAACTAGATGGGATGAGCATGTCAGATGAAATCATTGTAGAGACATGGGACAAAGCAATTCAGCAAATGTAAATGTGCCCAGGTTTAAAAAGGATTCTTTTTTTTTTTTTTTAACATATTCAGAAATATTAATAATATGAGGCATTTAATACCATGTTCCAACTTTTGTTAACACCATCACACATACACTGAACAAGTGTTTGCTTATCCCTGAGTCTGAACAGAATACTGAAGCAGAATAGAAAAAAGGCTTGCAAACCTCCCCTCCCATTGTTACACGATGCACAACAGTCATAAAAAAAATGTCATCACTGATTATTTCAATAGATACAACACCAGACATCAACTGGAACAATTTCCTTATTCCTATTTGTATTGTTACAGTTAAGATTATGTTATATAAATAAATGAAACATTTATTCTCTATTAAATTAAATGATGCAGACAAACAAATGAAATAATTGCCATTCAAAACATTTGATGTCAAAAAGTTGTAAAGATGGTCATGGAGGGCCTGAACACATCCTGGCTGTTATAGGACAGGAGAACTGGATAGGTCACCAGTCTATCACAGGGCAAACTATAACTCAGTACCTTAACAACCTGCTTGTTTGTACATACATACATTAAACGACTTTGTGGATTGGAGTGAATGCAGTCATCTCCATCTTATTATCACAACTGAGCAGTGAGCACTGGGCACTGAGGTGGAAGACTGGAGGTTATCAACAGTAGCACCTTCAGTCGAAGAGTGATTGCACGAAAATGCAAGTCTGAGTGCCCCAGGAGGTCCTTTATACCAGCTAATATAAGACTGTTTAATGCACAACAATAATAATATGATTTTATCCACATGTTTGCATATCTGCACATGTTGGTTACTGGCTGTTTTATTTATTTATATATTATTAACTTTATTAGAAATTAATATTGTTTTGCTGTTTGGGTTGTGTGGTGTCATGTCTGTGTTGAAGCTGCCATGGCAATGTAATTTCCTGCAAAGGATTAATAAAGGATCTGTCTATCTATACATAGTTGCAGTTGTGTGAGCACAGGGTTTTATTTATTCAACAAATTCTCCCTCTTTTGTTCTACTTCTTTTAAGAATCTAATGAATAGAAATAAAACAAGAAGCACTTCAAGAGCGCAATCCTCCGCCAAGGCAGCTCACTCTCTGGGCAGTATTTACTTTTAAGGGAATAGTATTGTATTTTTATATATACATTTTGTTTTCTTTGTTCTTTTTAAACGTAGTTTAAGAAGTTTGTAGTGCAGTAAAAACAAGTGCAAAGTGCAGACTTTTGTTAATTGCCCTGTTGCCCTGAGGTCAGAGGTCAAATGTGGCATAATATTTGGATGCAAACTATAATGTGATATTTAGAATGCCCATATATCATTCCCTATATGCCTATACGTTGTCAATAAAAACAATGGCAGTAAGAGACATATTTTTAAATAGCTTTATGTAGCATTATTATCATTTTGACCTTCAGATCAATCTATTGACCTTGAAGGAGAGGTCAGAGGTCAAATGTGACATGAAATTTTAAATCTTTATACAGTACTTCCTATATGTTTCTAAGTTATAAGGCTTAACCTTATACTGGAAGATCTTGGTGGATGTAAGCCAAATTTTAATGGATTGTTAACATGACCCCACTCTACACCCCTACAAAGTTTTATCAGAATTCATTCAAAACTTTTCGAGCTATCGTGTTTACAGACAGAATGACACGCACACAAATGGTACCAAAACCATGACCTCCTTGGTGGGGGTAATAAACTCCATATGTAATACTACTGTTGAGATCTGGATTGCCTGATGCAAAGCTTCTACTTCGGTGTCACTGATCCCTGCAAATTCAGTTGGAGAAAAATGTGGCATTCTGTAGAAATAGCACAGTACAAGGCACATTAAATCAATGTTAAACAACACTGAAATAATCATCACATCACATCACATATCATGGAAAACACAAACACCCAAACACTTCCTAACATAAAGAACAAAGAAAACATGAGCATTTCTATCAGAAGTAGGCAGTTTAAACGTTAGTGCAGGCATGACAAGGATGGGAAAAAATAAACTTTTTTAATGTTAGCCAAAGACCACAATGTAATGCACAGGGAAGCTGATATTTAATTCAATTTAATCCATTCATAAATTTTAGAACTAACCTTTTTCTCTTCTCTCTCACATTTGCTGAAAGAAAAAGAATTATAGGGGCATTGCTTTTTATACCAAATGAAATCAGCATCTCTTTAAAAAAAATGACACTAAACCAATAACTGCTGCTGTAAAGTAAAAGAGAGATGAAGTGACAAAAGTCTCTGGTTTCAAATGATTCAATTGTGTGCTCACATCACACTATAACATCAATAAAAAGCTGGAGTCAAGTCAGTCAAGTCAAGTCAGATGGGAATTTGACTCCATCTCAGGTCACTCTGATCACTCTGTTTGGAAATAAGCTTCCTCTGAACGGTGGCTGGGTTTTCCCTTAGAGATAAGAAGAGGAGCTTGGTCATTCATAGGTAGGGGGCTGGGGGGTCTCAGAGTAGAGCCGCTACTCCTTCCACGTCGAAAGGAGCCAGTTGAGATGGCTCAGACATCTGACTAGGACGCCTCCTAGGTAAGGTGTTTCAGACATGTCCTACTTGGTAGGGCAGACCACGGACACACTGAAGAGATTATATCTCTTGGCTGGCTTGGAAATGCCTGGGTGTTCCCCTGGATGAGATGGGGGAGATGTCCGGGAAGAGAGAGGTTTGGGTGTCTTTGCTCAGTCTGTTGCCCCTATGACCTGGATGGATGGACGGATTTCCTTGAAGAGTGTGCCATATACATATACATGACATTTTCTTTGTGGTTCTACAGGGTTTGCAGCAACATGAGGTATAATTAGTGGGTATTCTCCTGCTACCTAGTTGGCATGAAAAGCCAAATGTAACTATCAGTACACCAGTCAATAAGAGTCTAGGACTAAAGGCATCCATATGCCCACATGAAAGTCCGCAGCCACAGCACGTGATTGCAGCTTGCAGCATTAATTTTTATTTTGTTTTTATTTATTGATTGATTTATTTCATTTAGTTTAGTTGCTGCAGGTTTTGCTCATTTCTGTCAACTTTTTTTTTGAAAGAACACATCATTGTTTCAGCAAGTTTTCTTTTTCTTTTTGTTTTTTTGAGGTAGCTAAAACGCATTTTGACACCTACTTTTAGCTTTTAGTTTAGCTTTAGTTGATATGCTCTTTACACTGTTTCCCTGATCAAATTTAAATGCTTCTACTATCTGAAGACCATTTTCTGCAAACAAACTCTCTTAAATATTGTCACAAACAAAGGCATAATACAAACAAAGTGATACAAAAGAGACCAAAAACTCATCATGAGACTTGGAGAGGCACACTCATGCGGTCACGTCACGGCTGGTCTGGTTACGTGCCAGCTGTGACAGATTCTTCACACGGGGTTCAGCAGCAGAGTTCTGCTCTCCCCCTCCCAGGGTTAATACACCCGTCAAAAGAACAGGACTTAAATACATTAATTGGGTAAAACCCATCTGTCAGCCACAGCGGGGCTGCTGGGGACGGGTGACATGTGGACGATGCGTCCGTGGCCCTTTAAGAAACTCCATGTTTTCTCTAGGCTACATGATGCGTCAACATAAAAAGCGGATGATGCTGTTATGTAAAAACATGCCAAAGTGAGCCGTAGTTTGCAGGATTTTTGCGGAGTGCTTAGTGTGCCTCACTCCGTCTTATTAACCACTGTTTTAGTTCTAAGTTTACCGAGTGGCGATTTTTACGCGTAGAGCATGGAGCGGCGCGGTTCGGAGTAGAAAAAAAAAAGGGCTTCAGCCGATCAACTCAACATGAGTCGCCCTCCGCACGGTTTTCCTCCTTCACTTGCGGGAAGCGTACACCTGACGCATCACTCTCTCGTCCTGTGGAACTGATCTTCCTCTTAAAAATATCGACTCCCGCTGGGTTATTTTCCACTCTGCAAAACGGTAAGACACGAAAGCGTTCAACTCTTATCGCATCTGAGGCAAAACTGAAAGTGTCAGGCAGGACAGGATCGAGAGAGGAGACAGCTCGGGTTGGAATAATGTGTCAGCTATTGACAGATAACAGATCCTTCTTGTTGCTGGTGATCTATAAACCTAAAAGGCAACTTTCGGAGATCTCTGTTATTGCTGGTGTCACTTGTGCAGGTGGTAAAGCTGCCTTTTATCGGCCAAACACTGGGCAGAGGCTCGATCGGCTGAGACTCCCAGCTCGTGATCGCAGAAAATGTCACGCAAGCAGCTTCTGTTGGAGTCAAGTTTGTGGCTCGGCTCTGCGTTGGAGTTTGTGTTTGTAGGTTTTTGTCTTGAATAGCAAAACACGCTGTACAAAAGCAGAGGGACATGGAGATCCTCTTGTAACTTGTAAGGGTTTTTTAGACATAGTTGAAGCATGCCAATTAGTCAGTTGGTAACAAATCTGATAATATATTAATCATTTATACACTTTAAAGCAAATGATGCCACTAAACTAAATATTTTGTGGGGGTTTGGACAGTTTAAATGTTGGCTTACTCAAGAAGAGTAAACCAAGTAGTTTTTTAGTTTTATATGGTTTGATCCTTCTACTTCATATAGTTGAAAAATGTCACTACTTATTTAACAGCCATAGTTTCTATAAATGAGCCATCCGTATATTAAAAAGTAAAGCAATAAAAGGTTCTGTTTATATTAATGCTTCATTCACATACTTCTGTACCTTTTCCCCAGTGGTTTTGGTACTTTTACTCAGGTAAAACATCTGAATACATCTTCCATCACTGCTGGTTTGACAGAATAAGCAGTCTGAAGGTTTAACTTGGACTGTTTTGTACTTTTCCCTGACATTTCATAGACTAAACAATCAGTAAGTCAAGGAAATGAAATGCCATAATCTGTGAAAAATCATCTCCCGCTCCAAAAGGCCACTGGAAAGTACATGACATGAGCTTTATAATACAAGTTGCCTGGTGAGTTCCTCAGTATAATAGTGTTTGTAAAGGCTCTTGTGAACAGAAGAGCCTGACAATAGAGCTCCAGTTTTGGAGGTCGTGGTAGATTTGTGTCTGGTTAGTTCTCCACAGCATACCTTGACAGGCTTGCCATAGCTGCATGTTGAATAGAGGTGCGCTGCCCACACGTGAGCTATAAAGCTGGATATCAATCCTGGACTTAATCCCATTATTGCTGAAGAACTGCCCTGATGTGGCTACGCAGGAGAAACACACTGACCTCCCAGCTGTCCCAGAGGAGACAAATACTTCGAGCCCACAGTCGGCCCACATGTGGTCAGAGGAAGAAGAACAAGATAGAAATGAACAGAATAGCTGTTAGCATATTAACTTAAAACGAGGGTGTTGTGTCTCCCTGTTATCAACTTTAAAAATGTATTTCACTTGTTGAAAAGATCATCTGAAAGTGAAACAATTTTGCCGCCTACAGCTGCGTAGGAAAAGTACACTGACAAGTCCCATTTTTCCAAAACATCACAGTGTGGTTGTCATCACACTGTAATTCCCCACAGAGTGATGTTAAATATTGTCTAATAGAAACACCACTTTGGGCTTTTTTTTAATACTACTCAGTTTTTTAAATTGCTTTTTAATCTAATATCTCTTGTTTGTTACATGTTCAAGTTAGCCATAGGAATTATTTCATTTAGCCTGGATTTGTTTTCCAGCAGAGGAACTTTGAAGTAAAATCTATTTTTAAAGAATGATTTAGGGAGAACCTTGGAGAAACCCATTACTGTTATTTACTTACTTTACTTATTTATTAAGTTATTAACTGAAGTTCTTTGCCGGTGATTACAGTGCTGTCCAATCAGATGAGTTTAAAGAGGAGTTCATGTTAAAAATAATCATGTGCTTATCTGAGTTGCCTTCATGCTATCATGCGCTGAGCTCAATAAGTGAGCATTATTTGTATTTATTTTTTTCTGATACCAAACCTGCATCCTTATAAGGTCTTAAAATTAGCCTTAGAGATAGCAAGAACCTTTCAAAATCAGATATGTTTCAATAAAATATTTCTGAAGAACCAGCTGACACACAGTCATCTGGGAGCTTTATCCTTAAACCCTGACCCAGCAGAGTTATGAAACCTCAGAGCAGATGCCCACTGTTCCCTTAGCTGAGATTTGGGTGTATGGTGGGATTGCAAAAAAATGCAAGTGTAACAGAGAAAATAATATCATTATTTTATTTTGTATAAAGCCACAGGTTAGTTGGCCTTATTTGGAAGAGCGTAAGGCAAACAGTGAAGTTTTGCCTCCAATTATGGTGTTATATATAGTCAAGCTGAGCTGTAATTATTTATTAATTGACATTATTATAAGGTTGATTGCTGTGATTGTAGATTTCAGCAGTTACTTGACTGAGCACAATGGTATTATAACCATCAGACAAGAAAGTGAGACCCACTTGTTACAGGTTAACATACAATTTACAGAACTTTGTACCTTTTAATGTTTTGCAGTGCTAATAAGTTGTGCTCATTCTTATTCCTGCTCACTGGTATGAATATTTCTCTGTACTGAATGAGCAGCAAACCTCAGAATTAGCAAAGCTGTTCTATAGCCCTTAGTTGTCTAAAAGCCATTAGCCAGCCCCTATTGCTCTGCGCTCTCTTTCCCTGACTCACGCTGGCACAGTTCCAAGACTCAGCTGTGAAAATTACAGGTCTGCTTCATGGAAACATAGAAGAAGAGGAGGCAGGGCTGGTGTGGAAGGAAGGAGAAGGAGAGCAGAGATCCATAGCCTGCTGTCAGCTGTCCACTGGTCCACAGCTGCAGTGGAGATTTTAGAGACGGGGTCTCACTCACTTCTACTACTAACACACACTGGGATTGTTTACAAGGGGTAGGAGTGTGTGTGTGTGTGTGTGTGTGTGTGTGTGTGTGTGTCTGTTTTGAGGAAGGCATTACATTAAATCCTGTTTGGCTGCGGCCAAACAGAACAGAAGTCCTCACTGTGACTGACAAACGTCAGGCTCCTTTAGTGAAAAGCACATGGCACCAAGCGTCCTTCAGTTTGGCAGATGCTAAAAGCATGACTGAGGCCCTGGCAGGTGGGCAGGCGGGCGGCCGCCCCCCTCCTCACTCCCTCCTCAGCTGGGCTGGAAATCCAGAGACAGGCCTCCTCTATCAGAGAGTCATTGTTCATGATGATGATGACAATCTCTCACTGTCTCCATTCACCGTGCTATCTCAATCCATCACTCTCTTGTCTCTTGCCTCCTCCCTCCATGGCTGTCTCTCACACATTCTCTTAAAAATTTCTTCCCCCCCTTGTTTTCCCCTGCTCTCTCACAAAGTCTGTGTCAAACGCCTGTATCTCTGAAGAGCTGTCAAGCAAAGAAAAGCAGGAGGCTGAATATGGGGGGAAAAAATGCCACTCTGACTTCTACTGAGTTTGACTTTTCTTCTGCTCAATGAGATGTGAGAGGTGAGATTCCCTCTACTCTTCTCCTCTCCTCCTCTCTCTGGTGCTTCACTTCAGTTTTTTTTTTTTTAAATTCAGTCTTCATCAGTATCTCTCCATCTACTTCTCTCTTCTCCTCTTTTGCTAGTCAGGCTGTCTGGCATCTTGCCCCGTCTCTTTGAAGAGGAACAGTGGAAGCAGATAATTACACTTCATGTCCTGTATCTGCTCTGTGTTGCTGAACTGTCATCTTCACATCTGTAGGCTACACGCTGAAGATGATAAACATCTTACAACCAGTTTTAAGCTCCATGTGCTTTTCTGCGTTCATGACACATTCTCTTTTGAAGTTGTGTTTTGCCTCTACACATGTGCAATTAAGATGATTTTCTCTGTCACAGTCTACAAAATGGTCTGATCATGTTCATCAGTTTCTCAGCTGTTTTCAAAGCTTCATTGATTGGCGTGTCTTTTTCCCCTACGTTAGACTGAATCGTGTGCTGTGTTTTCCTATTTCTAACAGAAATTGTCACATTAAGCTAAAATTTAGTTTGAGATTAGGCTGAAATTTTCAGTATTTTCCCCCTTTTTAAAATGTCTCATAACCCACGCAAACACACTCATGTGACAACCAGCTATGTGTCACATTGTTGCTACCAGCCAAGACTGACACAAATACTTCCCTCTCACACACGCTCTCTTTAGAAAGCCCCTGGTAAACAAACAGTGTGCAGCCAAACAATGACAGGTTGCTAAAGTGGTTAGAGAGATATGCCATGTTGAAAGACTCCATTTTGTTTTAATGACAGGAGGTTGGTGTACATTGCACTTCCTCTTCTGTTCTTAAACGAACTCGTCCTCACGCTCATTAGTACTGCTGGTACATTTTTTAATCACTGGGATGTCACCCAGCTGCTTTATGCTTATCTTTGTGTGGGTAAATACTCCATATTCACAGGTGAGTTATGTGATTTTCATTACATCATTGTTGCATTCAGACTTTGTTGGTGTGTGTAACCACAGTCACATTACCTAGAATGGGTGTTGACAGACTGACCATTAGTCTTGCATAAGCCACTTGGAGCTAGCCTGGAGTGAGGACACCTTGGTTAAGAGTAATAAGAGCTGGAGCGAATAAACTCCACAGAATACCACAAGCAGGTTTTGAGCAGCAATAGAAACTATATTAGGATCGGCACCACTGGTACGTGATGTTTTGGTCAGTTTGAGAAGGCAAAGCAAGTTGTGAACACAAAACTGACATTGGGTAGTCGGGGATCCAAGCAAAAGACATAATTAGTTGTGCATATAGTTCAACTCAAGGCTGAAGGCCCACCTCACAAATTTCACTAAATTTTACTTTTAAAGATCTGACTTGAAGGTGTGATTTGTGCCTCTGTCACTGTTGTTAGTCCATGCGGGCTTCCTAACTGTGTCCTAGCCTTGCCATTCCCAAACTTCAGACCGCCATAGCACAGTTTGAAATGTGAAAATCTAGTCTGGGCCACCCAAACCTTTATTCACAACTAACTTAACTAGCTTGCTTTAAGGCTTTAAATGCAAGCCTAAACAGGACTGTGCTCCAACATCTTTTAAAATCGTGGGCAGAATTTCAAATTGTTGAGAAAGGAAGAGTCTCTTAACTGTAGTTTTATATTTTTAAATAAAGTACAGGAAAGTACTTAGGATAAAATCTAGAATTTATAGTACTATACTGTATACAGTGTATATATATATATATATATATATATATATATATATATATATATAATATAAAATTTTAAATCCTTCTCCTTACATACAAGGTCTTGAATAATCAGGCCCCATCTTATCTTAAAGACCTCATAGTACCATATCACCCCAGTAGAGCACTTCACTCTCAGACTGCTGGCTTACTTGTAGTACCTAGGATATTTAAAAGTAGAATGGGAGGCAGAGCCTTCAGCTTTCAGGCCCCTCTTCTGTGGAACCAGCTCCCATTTTGGATTCGGGAGACAGACACCCTCTCTACTTTTAAGATTAGGCTTAAAATTTTAATTTTTGATAACGCTCATACTTAGGGTTGGATCAGGCGACCCTGAATCCTCCCTTAGTTATGCTGCGATAGCTTAGGTTGCTGGGGGCTTCCCATGATGCACTGAGTGTTTCTCCTTCTCTCACCTCTGTTCACTCTATGCGTTTATACTCCACTCTGCATTTAATCATGAGTTATTATTAATCTCTGGCTCTCTTCCACAGTGTGTCTTTTGTCCTGTCTTCCTCCCCTCAACCCCAACTGGTCACGGCAGATGGCTGCCCCTCCATAAGCCTGGTTGTGCCGGAGGTTTCTTCCTGTTACAAGGGAGTTTTTCCTTCCCACTGTTGCCAAGTGCTTGCTCATAGGGGATCGTCTGATTGTTGGGGTTTTCTCTGTATTATTGTAGGGTCTTTACCTTACAATATAAAGCACCTTGAGGCGACTGTTGTTGTGATTTGGTACTATATAAATTAAATTGAATTGAATACTGATGCTCTAAAAACTTGTGGGCAACTGATGTGTAGCAGAATCTGAGCTCCAACTTTTCAAGATTACCTTCAAAATCAAAGTTTCTTCCTCATTAGCAAACATCTATTGGGATGGGTTTTTGAGGCAAGATCTTTTCAGACAGGGATGCAAGACAAAATGTAGTAGATCAGTTTGGAAATATGTGAGATGAAGATGATGTGGGACACAATATATAGGATGAACACTTAAGAAATAATAGTTGAAAATCATATCACGTCTTTGTGTGCTTGCTTACATGAGTTACAGTATCCCTGCTCACTACATGATGTCTGATCAGGACCTTCACTCCCTGAACATATTGATGCCTGTCATAAATATTTAGTCTCCCTGTGTAGTGATGTTTTGATTTTTTTTTCTTTTACACTTCTCTTTCTTGTAAAATGGTATAAAAAAAAACTTTTAGAAAATTTCACATTTGGGTTGCTTCATACTGGTTTTATTTTTAAAAAATGGCTTTAGGACTGAAAGCATTTACATTTGTGTAGACTCACAGTTAGCGGGACATGGTAAAACTCTCACAGTGATCATTCCAGTCATTCACTAACTGTTTTACACTGACATAATTAATATTTTTTGTAACAACAGTGGCTCAGATGACTGTGTGCAGCCTAACTGTGTTGGTACATTATTTTTAGCTTCTAGTATTTATCTGCTAGAGAATAAGTCCTCTGAGTAGTTGGTGGAGACCAGAAAAGAACAAATAAATTATTTTATTCAGGCCAAAAAAAATGTATAACTCAACTCCAATGTATGAGTGCTCTGTAAGTACTTTGTGTCTGCTGACTGTATAAATAAGCATTTGGCTAAGATGTTACAGTCACAAGTAAAAGAAAGTAGACTTTCTTTGAATTCTAAGGTTTAAGGAATTTTGGCCCACTCTTCTTTACAACGTTGCTTCAATTCTTTAAGGTTTGTGGGCATTGATTTATTATTATTGTAGAGTCTTTATTATTATAGGGTCTTTACCTTACAATATAAAGCGCCTGGAGGTGACTGTTGTTGTGTTTTGCTGCTATATAAATAAAATTGAATTGAATTGAAATTGAATTGATTTATGCACAGCTCTATCAAGGTCCTTCCACAGCATTTCAATCGGGTTGAGGTCTGGACTTTGACTGGGCCATTGCAACACCTTGATTCTTTTCTTTTTCAGACATTCTGTTGTAGATTGGCTGCTGTGCTTGGGATCATTGTCTTGTTGCATGACCCAGTTTGGGCCAAGCTTTAGTTGTTGGCCTCATATTTGACTCTAGAATACTTTGGTATACAAAGGAGTTCATTGTCAACTCAATGACTGCAAAGTGCCCAGGTCCTGTGGCTGCAAAATAAGTCCAAATCATCACCCCTCCACCACCGTGCTTGATAGTTGGTATGAGGTTGTTTCTGCTGATATGTTGTATTTGGTTTTTGACAAACATGGTGCTGTGCATTATGACCAAACGTCTCCTCTTTGGTCTCATCTGTCCAAAGAACATTGTTCCAGAAGTCTTGGGGTTTGTTTAGATGCAACTTTGCAAACCTAAGCTGTGTGTTGCCATGTTCTTCTTAGAGAGAAGAGACTTTCTCCTGGCAACACTTCCAAACAAGCCATACTTCATATAAGACATATGTTCATTCTTTCTGTTTAATTGTACTGTCATGAAGTTCAGTATTTAACATGCTGACTGAGGCCTGGAGAGTTTTTTTGTTTTGTTTTTTGCAGTTTCTCTCGGCATTGCATGGTCTGATCTTGGGGTGAATTTTGCTGGGACTAATCTTTTGTCACTGTAGAATGATGGATTTAAAATTGTTTGGGAATGGCCTTATAACCCTTCCCAGATTGATGGACAGCAACAGTTGCTTTTCCAAGGTCAGTCCTTATGTCTTAAGGAGGAAAGACATTAGCTTTTCCAACCTTAGAGAAGCAACTGTTGCTGAATCCTCCAGACCAGCAAACTGCCAAAATATCTGCTTTTATGAGTTGCTCACACTTGCTGATGATCAATAATATAAGTGCTTTTGATTAGCAGTACATGGCTGCTACTTACCCTTCAAATTCCTATGGAAGCAGTAAGGGTGCACTTAGTTTTTCACACACTGCTTCTGCATTTTGCTAAATGAATAATTATACAGTGTAATATGTCACGTGTTGTTGTTCATCTGAGGTTGTATTTAAATAATTTCAGAACCTGTTGAGGACCAGATGTTTTTTTTTTTTTAATTATTATTATGTCCTGATATGTAAAACCTTAGAACTGAAATAGGGTGTACTTCCTCTTTCACATTACAAACATCTCTTCTGGTAAAATGTTTTTTTCTGAAATGATCGAGATGTTTGCTGTATGTCTATAGATCAGTACTGAGTGGGTAAGTGAGTGCATCCTGTATGTAGGAAGCATTTAGCCCTCTAAGTTGTTGCCCTGCACCCCTCTGCAGTGTGTTGCAGCCTGTTTATTGCAGTGCAGGTCACCTCTCAGCAGTCCATTCTCCCTCAGCTTCCCCCAGTGCTCACGCCTCATTAGCTCAACACACTCAGGTCCTTTGCAGCTGTTAATTACACACTGTAAAGCTGATATCAGTAAGGACAAACAGCATTTATCCCAGTTAAGCTTGATTCTGTCTTCTCACTAACTTGACAACATAGTGGCTTTCCAATCAGGTTGTTGTGGAAAATAAAATTGAACCTGCTGTTTGGTGCAGATATTGTTAAGTTTTCCTTTAACTTGAACACCCACTAAGTGAGTCCAGCAGCTGAACAGTCCACACTGAGTGTCAGTAATTTGTGTGTATCCTAACAGGCTGATCTTATCTGTTTTAAGAGGTAATAAATGATGAGCAGCAAATGATCACTCATCTTTAGATTGAATGTATCATTAAGAGCAGAGGATACAGTAAATTAGCCTAATTAAGAGGGACACATGCTTCTATTTTATGCTGTCATTCATATGAGAAACAAATTACAAAAGTACTACATTAATGATTAACATTATGGATTTATAACTGATTAGAGCGTATAGTGTATGATTGTCATATTATTTGATGTTTTTTCCTGGGGCTATATCTAAAGAATATTATCATTATTGATTAGAATGTCTTGTTTTTATATCAGTTAGTCTGTAAATTGTAGACAAATGGTAAACACAGCATCAAGTTCTCAGAGGCTAATGAGACATGTTCAGATGTCTTATTTTGTCAAATTAACACACAGATGTTCAGTTTATTATCACAGAAGACCTTATAGCACAGAAAATACTCAGTTTTGCAGCAATAGAAGTGGTGACATTTTGTAGCTTTTACTTAAAATAATACAGGTTAACTGGAATTCATTTAATACAATTCATGTTTATGCTGCTTTACAGATAGAATGTGCTAGTGTGCTCACTCACAGCCACTTTATTAGGTACACCTTGCTAGTACTAGGTTGGACCCCCTTTTACCTTCAGCACTGCTTTAATTTTTTGTTGCATAGATTCAACAAGGTGCTGGAAACATTCCTCAGAGATTTTGGTCCATATTAACATGATAGCATCACACAGTTGCTGCAGATTTGTCGGCTGCACATCCATGATGTGTATCTCCAGCTCCACCACATCCCAAAGGTGCTCTATTGGATTGAGATCTGGTGACTGTGGAGGTCACTTGAGTGCAGTGAACTCATTGACATGTTCAAGAAACCATTTTGAGATGATTTGAGCTTTGTGACATGGTGTGTTATCCTGCTGGGAGCAGCCATCAGAAAATGGGTACACTGTAGTCATAAAGGGATGGACATGGTCATCAACTGAAATTAAGTTAGTACCAACTGAGCATCAGTTTGTACTAAGGGGCCCAAAGTGTGCCAAGAAGATATCCCTACACTATTACACCACCAGCACCAGCCTCAATGTTGATACAAGGCAGGATGGAGCCATGCTTTCATGTTGTCTACTTCAAATTCTGACCCTACCATCTGATGTTGCAACAGAAATTGACACTCATCAGACCAGGAAACGTTTTTCCAATCTTCTGTTGTCTAATTTTGATGAGCATGTGTGAATTGTAGCTTCGGTTTCCTGTTCTTAGCTGACAGGAGTGGCACATACGAATA
>VUQS01068710.1:0-13676 GCA_015108495.1 Heterochromis multidens
TTTTTGCATATTTGTCACGCTAACATGTTTCAGAGCATAAAACAAATTTTAATATTAGACAAAGACAACCAGAGTAAACAAAAAATGCAGTTTTTAAATGATGATTTAATTTATTAAGGGGGAAAAAAAAAAAGCTAACCAAACCTACCTGACCATTTGTGAAAAAGTAATTGCCCCCTCATCCTATGAACTGGTTGTGCCACCCTTGGCAGCAAGAACTGCAATCAAGCATTTTATGATAACTGGCAGTGGTCTTTCACATCACTGTGGAAGAATTTTTGGCCCACTCTTCTTTGTAGAATTGTTGAGGATGGTCTCCTATCCCCCGATGACAGCTGGGACAGGCTCCAGCTTCCCTTGACTCTGAGTTGGATAAGTGGAAGAAAATAAATGGATGGATGGATGATGGGCACATCGTGCACAAACCTTAAAGTGTGAACCTAGTCTTGTTAACTTTAGTTTCCCGGGAAGTGTAACCTGAGGTGGGGCTTCCCACAATAAAATGAGCATGATCACACGATATTTAAAAAAAAACATGCTCCGACAATTAAAATGCAAAGCAAAATGAAATCAAGCACTCCCTAAATCGCTACCTACATGTGCCAGTCTCAGCTGTGTGCAGCTTGAAGTTTCCTGGACCATCTGGATGAGTAACACTACGCTCAAAGATAGATTTACATCAAAATTCAATATTCAAATTTCTGGCACAGCAGAAGGCGTAGAAGTGGTCCATCGAAGTGGATCATCATCCGCTGTTTGGAAATACTTCAGATCTGGTGCAAGTGATGATAACCAAGAACAAGTCATATGCAAAGAGTGGTGTTTATCTGCACCTCAAAGCAACACAGCTATTTAATTAAACTGCCTCAAAACACAACAGAAACTGCATTAGAATTAATTCCCAAGAAAAAATGTAGTGCCAACGTGAATGATCCAACATCAACTCAGAGATCCATAACAGCGAGCCTGTGCAGCGCGTTCAAGCATGAGTTTACAGTAAGCAGGCTGTATTTCAGCAATACAGTAATATTCTGTAAACAGCACTTTATTTGACCATTAAGTCAAATCTACAGCCTATACTGTAAATTTCAAATTTACAGATGCATTATGGGAGAGCTTTCAGCAGTGAGTGGAGGGATTTCCAGCTGCAGTAAGTGACTTATTTAGCTCAGATGTTATTTCACTATTTTACTCTTTATGTTTAGCAGCTTTAAATTTTGCATTTTGCAATTTTGCATCCGAAACCGGATGTGCTGAAGATAATACTATCACTGTATATATCTGAGCATTTCAGAATTACTGCGCTGTGGCCTGCATCTCCACACATAACCCACACTCACTACAGACACGTGAGCGCGCGTACGTACGCGCACACACCATCAGCGTTCGCGCTTCTGGCCTAAAGTTAATGCGCGTGTGTGAGGAGCGGGTACACCGATTGGTCATCATCTGAAAACCAGAGAAACTGAAGCAGAGTGTTTCTGTTAGTTTGAATTTTAAATGAGTGCTTCATGAAACTGAGTTTACAGAGACGCGCATTTATCTTCTCAGCTTTCAGTTTCAGAGTGAAAAACTCCGGGAAGGACCGGTGAAGAGTGGAGGAGAGACAGGTGAGTTACTTTATTCACAGAAAGAAAAAAAAAAAACATCTGGGCAGATGTTGTAAGGTAACAGCGTTTTAGATGTCCAGCTGATATCTGATTACAGCAGGCTTAGTGGTGTACTGTACTTAATAATTAATAATCTCAGGTGTGTTTTTTCTCTTCCTCAGCTTTTCTCAGTAAGCTTGTTGTGTTTGGGCCACACAGTCTACATTAAGCTGGGTGTTTAGTTAAGTGTGTTTAGATGCCCTGGAGTGCTGCTGACTTCATGCTTTTGTTAACTTTACATGGTACTTGGTCGGCACTGTAGGATGTCTGTGGTGTGAAGTCTTTACAGGGATTCATCACATGTTAATGCAGTGATCTTAGACAACCTGCACCGTGATGCTCAGTGTGTGCATCTTTTAGTCTTGTTAAATGTGTATCCTGTCCATCATGTTTAAGAGTTTGTGAGAGAGCCCAGTAATAATGTGATGTTTCTGTGGGGTGGGGGTGTGTCCTTGATTTGGCAGAAATGTGTCACAGCAGCAGATCTTCAAGCAAAACACACAATCTGGGATCCTGTGACTCACTGTACTCAGTAAGTACACACTGAGACTGTGTACACACTGTAATTAATGTATTTTAAAGGCTCATTTTTGGTCATGTTGTGAGATTTGTGGGTGCTCATACATCAGTAATGTGTATGACCAAATCTGTGCTTAAACTGTGTGTTTGAACCTTTCATGTGCATCCATCAATATTTTCTTACATGAATTTGTTTGTATTTTATGAAAAAAAATCAGAACTAAGAACTAAGTCAGTTTTGGGTATACCAAAGCAAACATACCTTTCAGTTTTCACTGGGAGCTTTTTGACTATTTTTCAAAGATCAACCCCACACTGCTCTCAAATGGTAACTTGTGACATGTTTAATATTTACAATGATAATTGTTGTCACTGATGCTTATTTTGCCATTATATCTTGTTTACATCTGTAGAAGTCAGCATTAATTTTTATAAAGCAGGCTTTTATTTAGAGGCCGTCCTTTGTTTCTTATTCTTTTTTCGTTTTTGAAGTTAGTGGACCTGGACCTGGTGTGCTTTTCCAGTCGAGAAGTCTAGCAAAGAGACACTTCGTGCCGTGGTTTTGACATTCACCATGTTGGTTTGTTTCTGAAATGCTGACACCACTGTCTCTTGCTTTTTGAACGATTTTATGTACCGATGCGCTGATATACAGTAGATACTGAATATTTGGCCTGCCTGGTGGCAGATTTTGGTATAGCAGGCGATTAAAAAAATATTTACTGTCACTGATGTTATTTGTCTTTTGTATGACAAAATTTGCACTTCCCAAAACGTTCAAAAAGCTAAAAAGTGTTCTTTTTTTTATTAAAGATTTTTTATTAAAGAAATAACAAAAACAAAATAAGCAAAAGGAAATAAAAAAGTCCAAACATTGATATCAGCCTAGAATTTCACGATCAGTGCATCCCCAGTTTTATCACTGAAGTTGCCAAGTTGTTTAAAAAGTTCATGCAGTTCGTATTTCTGCATTGTTCTGTTGAACAGTATGATGTTTTTTAAATGGTATATACAGAATTAGCAATTCCCACATATAGACACGCCATCAAAGTAACATCTATATGTGTTACTTATGTATTTTTTTAACTGTGAAAAAACAGGCGATCAGTTGATGCTAACCAGTTATCACCGACCTGTCCCATTCTCATGTTTCCTCACCAGTTGGACTACAGCTAACCATGGTAGGTTTTGTTCTGTAGCATGTGGAGAACTGATTCAAGTGTTGCGCTATACCAAGTTTACCAAGGCTATAGAGCAAAACAAAGACTGACATTGCCAACTGTAGTTCAGAATGGTGGTGTTTGAATGCATCCACAAGATGCAAGACAGCTGACTTTTGCTCTGTTATTTATTGTCCAAAAGCATTTGTATTATAATACTGTATATTAATGTATTTAAGAAAGCTTGTTTGCCACCTTTTTGTGCACACACATGGATGGATGTGTGGTCCCTGCTGCCATTAATACAGTGTAATTCTGTGGGAAATACTATCATTGTTTTTAGGAACAAGACTTTGTTAATATGTCTTTGAATGTAAAACTTATATTTTAAATCAAAGTTAAAATTTTTCAAGAAATTGTTTGTTTTTACAACGCAAATGTGACACCTGTGCAGTTCACTAGTACTCATCTCTAGATATGATGAATATCAAGTATTTTTTCTGTTAAATATTCCAATTTTACAAGATAATTTACTGTAGAAAAAAGAAAGTAGAAATTCTAGTACTGTAAAAATTACAGTACCATGAGATATATATGCACTGTAGAAATTACAATATTACTGTAAAAAAAATTACATCATCACTAGACAGATACTGTCAAAATTACAGTATTACTGTAAAAAAGATAAAAAATCACATCACTAGGTATATACTGTAGAAATTACAGTATTACTGTAAAAAATACTGTAAAATTTACAGCATCACTAGGTTTTCACAGCATTGTCCTGTAAAAATTAGATGGCAGAATACAATGTTTTATGGATATTTATATTAAAGTCCTACTATGAATCAAACATTATAACTACCAAACAGACTAAATGAAAAAAGTTTACTTTGGTTCAACCTTTTGAGGTGTTTTAGTCTATATATGATATAAGTAAACAAGAATAACAGATTTCTGCACAACTATATAGTGTATACACCAAAGACGGTTGAGTGAATTGTTACAAGAATATTATTTGAACTGTAAATGTGCAGAGAAGCCTTGTGCCATTTTTTTTTTTTATCACAATATAATTGTAGTTTTGAATCCTTGAGTAACTGTCATACCTCAGCGTTTCCCTTCTTTGAGAATAACTTCTTGACAGCCACACTTCCACTGAGACCATTTCTGATGAGTGCTCAGGTCTGACACTGTTCCATGTCAGGCCTGTACTACAAAGTAGGATTTCTTCTTATCCAGGTAACTTCAGGGTTAACCCTGGGTTTTCTGTACTATGAAGGTGGTTCACTTACTGGGGTTAATCGTCATTATAACTTATACTCTGAACTTAACCTGCTCTGGAGCAGGTTAGACGTCAACAGGTATGAAATCACCGCCTACTGACCAATCAAGTCTCCAGAAAATAGCATCGCTATTCCTGGAAGATCCCTCGGACCTCTGTGCATGGACAGTAGGGGGTCTAAAGTTTTTTATTAGCGTCTAATGTCATTGCGTTTCCCTAATTAGGATCAGTAATAAATGACTCTTAGACGCAACTTTAGTCCTTTATATATTTTTTTTCCTGTTGGGAGCAAACATTTTTACAATAATTTTATTGTTCTATAAGCATTAATAAAACAGGACACTTACACTGTACTTGCTGATCTCATATCAAATTTGTACACAGACTAGGTCTATGTTTGAATCCTCTTTTTATATTTAATCTTTACTCTCAAACCCTTAAACAGCAGCAAGTTTGCAGCTGAGAGAATAAAAAAAAATAAATAAATAATAAATAAAATAAATAAAAAAATAATACAAATAAAAAATCTAAAACTGTTTGGAGCAGGTTATTTTATGAGTTTCAGTTGAAAATCGTCTGGAAGCGCCACACTTTCACTGAGTCTTTTATTCACAGCATGTTTTAAGTGTAATATAGATTCTCTGCTGGGAGAATACGTTTTACTGGATATGTGCAGCTTGTTAAGCCGTGATACTAAAACCACTGAATGAAGCGTAAACTGTGAGTCGAGCTGTCGCAGGCATGTGCATGTATTCAGTTGGAGAACGTAGAGAAAACATATAAATGTTTTTATACTTGATTCTAACCTGCTGCTTAGTCTGTTTTACACTGCTGGAACTGCAGCTACTAGGACACAAAACACACACCAAGAATACCTGTTCCCACAGGCCATTATTAGCCTGTGGGACAGTAAGCTTTAATGTTTAAATGGATCCAGTTTAAAGCTTCAGAGCTCTAATATGCAGAAAAAATAATAAAATAGAAATTTTATAGATTTTTAATCATTTGATAACATCTGATAACGGCAGCACTCATAGAGATAATTTTTTGTGGAAGAAAAGTCATATGACCCATGAAACGCCCCATTTAGATTGGTCATGTGAAACCCTGGGTTAACTTACCTAGTTGATAACCAGCTTTGTGTGACCGCTTATCTAATGTTACGATAAGTGAATCCAGATAATGGAAAGAGATGTTATCTGGGTATGTAGAATGTGCTTTGTAGTATAGGGCCCTGAACACACTGAGTAACCTTTAATTACTTTAAAGGAGACGTGGAAATGGCTTTAGTTGGTCACCAGATGAAAGGGAACTTCTCTTGATTGAGCAGGTATTCTTGGTAATAAAAATACTACAAATGTAAGTGATTAATTTTCTAATCTGTGTTCTTATGCTGCTGTTTCAGCAGTGTAAAAAAAACACAAAAGACACTTGGCAGCAGGTGAGGACCAAGCATAACCATCCGAATACATGCAAATTCCAGTGATAATGCGACACACAGTTTGAGCTGCTGAAACTTTCCAGCTGGGCTTCATTCAGTTGCACATATAAAAAGTATTCATTTGGCAGAGAATCTATATCACACTAACAGGACACTATAAATAAAAGAATCAATGAAAACATGGAACAACTTCCAGCTGATTTTAAACTGAAATTATGAACCAGGTTATGTGTTCAGCATAAGTTATTATGATGATTTAGCCAGGTAAAAAGAGAGCCACCTTTGTATCACTGACTTTAAGCACAATTTACCTTGCTAACCCATTAATCTCACTTCTTAGAACACCTTTCAGGGCCCTGTTAGACAAAACAGATTTAACATACTCTGAGTTTTTGATTCCAGAAAAGCTGATCAGTGAATTTAGCCACTCCCGAGTTAAGAGGGCATGGGTAATGAAAAAAAAAAAAAAGCCATCTTCACTGCAGCTCTGACACCATGATTTACCAAGGCAACAGGTGTCCTCCACTTTATTCCAGTGGAACTGAAATATGAATGTGTTTAAATTTGAAAGACATTTATCTTAAACAGGAGGAGAGAGAAGAGTATTTTGTGCCGTCCACTTAGTCATCAAACTGAATTTTCCTTACCAGGTAAAGGGCATTGTGGAAACATATTTC
The DNA here is from genome assembly GCA_015108495.1 of Heterochromis multidens. Lineage (NCBI taxonomy): Eukaryota > Metazoa > Chordata > Actinopteri > Cichliformes > Cichlidae > Heterochromis > Heterochromis multidens. The sequence goes on from VUQS01068710.1 coordinate 6,732, forward strand.
AACATGAAATCCTGCCTGTTCTCATCCCCGGGACATCAGTTAGAACTACTTTGTCAAAGCTGCAGACGTTGCTAATCACAACTTGACAAAAAATTGTTCACTGACCATTGTTTGTGTGTCTGAAGGTTCAGTTACATTACTTTATTACTTTACTGTTATTTAAACAGTGTTTGTTTAGATAAATGAATACTGACACATTTTCTTTATAAACACCTATTATAATTAATGTATTTTCTCAGATTAATACATATTTTTTGTGGCAGTTAATAAGGTGATGCATTGTTCTCTTTCCTCTAATCCACTTTTTAAAACTCCAGTACAGTGGGTAATAGGTTTGTGGCGGGGTGTGGTTTGCGGCTCTGCTGCAGAGGAGGAGTGGTGCATTGGGTTCAGGGGGCAGTGCCAGGGAGGCTGGCAGGCCAGCTGGGACCAATTTCCTAATCATGCTCTCCCTATTTCAGTAGCATGCCGGGACTCAGAGAAGGGAGCTGAGCTGGAGACTTGTTGGCTGAAAAGCTATCGAGAGCAAAAGAGCACCAGAATAACACTGTTTCACTATAAATAAATGTTCACTTGCCCTACAAACTCAGGCCAAGTGTGTGTCATGCTGGGGTCCTGTAACAAGCTCGTGTTACAAGGTTGTACACTACTTTTCATGAGGAATATGTTGAGTGCACCATGTAATATAATACAAAATGGCAAACTCACTGTATAGTCCACTAAACTGAGTGGTGATTGACTGTCACAAATGCGATCAAAGGGAGTGGTCAACAGTAACCTCATACATCATTACATACACACTTACATACAGTACATTGTTATTAGGGGGATCCCAGAATCAGAAGGTGAAGTTCAGAAATACTTCAATAATGACTAATCACATGATCTTCTCTCACCCCCTAAAACGCAGCAACAGACGGAATAACAGAGAGAGGTTGAAGTCTCTGAAAAAGAAAAGAATTACCTCTCAGTCCCTCATTTCAACCTTGCAGCAATCTGAGAGGGAGAATGTTTAAGATATAATTTCCACTGTGACACCTCAGGGTCTACCTACAATTATTTCCAACCTTCAAAGTCTTTTTCAGAGAAAAAATGGGTTTGTTTTTCATCCAATAGGTAGACCACTTGTGAGTCATTCTTCATAGTTTCTAGTACACATCACAGTGAAATTCTCCACTTCACTAGTAGGAATGTCCTACTGCAGAGATACTGACTCACTGCTGATAGCAGAGACTGCTTTCACCACAGGAGGGCCTGACTATGTGCGAATAAAATTTCTAAAATTCTGTCAACTTGGGATTCACATGGGGTAGACCTAGGGAATGGCTGCGCTCTAAAGTTGCTTAAAGACAGAGGTGGGAAGTAACAAAGTACAAATAATTCGTTACTGTACTTAAGTAGAATTTTCAGATATCTGTGCTTTACTTGAGTATTTATTTTTCTGACAACTTTTGACTTTTACTCCCTACATTTTAACACAAATATCTGTACTTTCTACTCTTTACATTTTCTAAACAGACTCGTTACTTTTGGTTTAAGACATTTGAGGGGAGTTATTATTTCACGTCACTACGCGCCTGTGTGTGTGGTTTTTTTTTTTGGCACAACACCGGAATGAGTACAGATGTCCGTAAGTTGTGGTCGCAGTACTTCAGCATCTAGCTAGCCCTACAGGAGAGGAGTAACATCTTTTAAGTGGCAGGTAATTTCAAATGAAACGTTTCTATCAGCTCAACAGATATCAGCAAACACACAAACTGTTTGTGTTGTGGTCCCCGACTCTCTCGTGCGGTTCTGCCTTTGTTTTCTTTTTGTTTTGGTTTCTCGCTTTCTCTCTCTCTGTTGGTGTGTGTGTGTGGGCATTTTCCCTTCTCCCATTAGCGGTGGCTCCTCCCATATCGCCGCCTTCCTGTAGTCACTCACCTGTCTGAAATCAGCTAGTCACGCTGACCTGCGGCTCTTTTATGATTAGGCATCCTACTTAAGGCTGGAGCAAACATTCAGTTGTCACCACATCGTTACGTTAGCAAGGTACGCCCTTGGCCTCTGTCTTTTGTATGATTCCCTGTTTGTTACGCCTTGGATTAACCCCTCTTTCTGTGCAGACCTCTCCACAAAGCCCGAGAACTGTGAGAAAACTCTTTTGTGTGTGTGAGCCCAAGGAAGCGAGCAATCCCCACGACAGCCACTCTGAGACCCAGAACGCCTCACCGACAACTCTAATTCATTGTGTTTTTTCCTCCTACCACTGTCAAATAAACCCATTGAACTTTACAGTGCTCTGCGCCTGGGTGATCTTTCTGCTAGCACATGACAGAACGATTTGGCCAACATGAACCCAGCAGACACTAATTCGGACCAGGCTTCTGCCGCTTCCCCGGAAACTCCCCAAGACGCACAGACTCTGGAACTCCGTCGATTGGCTGCTAACCAAGAGTTTCTTCTTTAAAAGGTATTGGAAATAACTGGAATGTTTCACATGTGCTATGGACAAAACCCACCTGTCTCCTCAGCTTTCCCCACCACACCCGGCGTGGCCACTGTGGCCGCTACCTCCGCTGTGTCTCCTATGCCCATCTATGCCCACTAAATCCACCTCTGCAGCTTCATCTCCGCCGCTACCACTCCATGAGCCACAGTAGCCACAGGAGCTTTCGGAGTGAGCTCTGCCTTCCCCCGAGCCATTTTCGGGTGAGCTAGATAAAGCCCAGGGCTTTCTAACACAATGTACATTGGTGTTTAAACAGCTACGAAGGACATATGCCTCTGATTTTGCTAAAATAACTTTCATTACTAACCTTATGCGAGGCAGAGCTTTGTTTTGGGCACAGGCGGTGATTAATTCAGGCAGCAAATTAACGTACGCTGACTTTTTGAATAAATTCAAGTGTGTTTTTGTTAAAGGGACTAGTGCAGACACGGCTGCTCATTGTCTGTTCAACCTTAAGCAAGGTAAACACAGTGTGGCTGATTATTTAGTCGATTTCTGGATTTTGGCAGAGGAAACAGGTTAGGAGGAAAAAGGGTTCAGAGAAGCTTTTCTACATGGGCTAAATGACTGCATCTCCAGTGAATTGCTAACTAAAGATTTGCCTGCCTCTCTTGACCAATTGATTTCTCTTTGTATCAGACTGGATGACCACATGAGTACGCACCGCCAGCATCGGTTCAGTGGAGCCAGAAACGGCTCACCTCGCCAAACCTCCAGGTCCCTTGGCCCACTTGCAGGGGAACAGTGGGCTGGGAGCGAAACATCTTCCGAGCCAGAACCGGAACCCATACAGGTTGGCTGAGCTCGACTGTCTCCGGAGGAGCGGAACCACAGGATAGCCGCTGGTGAGTGCCTTGGAGTTTAGATTGTCATCGGCATTGTTTACAATCTGCCTTACCCCTGGATCACCCTCAGTTAATCTCTCTCAGCCCCGAAGCACCAGATTTGTCCACCGTCCCAGCCGCCTATCATGACTTAGCAGATGTTTTCCGCAAAGACCTTGCTCTCTCATTACCTCCCCACAGGCCATTCGACTGCGCTATCGATCTTCTCCTGGGTTCACCTCTCCCCACTGGACATCTCTACAGCCTGTCGAAGCCTGAAAGAGAAGCCATGGAAAAATACATTCATGATTCACTCAAAGCAGGTATCATCCATCCATCCTCTTCACCTCTGGCTGCTGGTTTCTTCTTTGTTGAGAAAAAGGATAAAACACTCTGTCCCTGTATAGATTACCGTGGCCTAAATCAGATCATCAAAAATAAGTACCCGTTACCTCTCCTCACCTCCGCTTTTGAACTCTTGCAGGGAGCCTCCATCTTCTCGAAACTTGACCTGAGGAATGCTTACCATCTGGTCAGCATTCGTGACGGCGACGAATAGAAAACGGCTTTTACCACTCACCTAGGTCACTTCGAGTACCTGGTGATGCCGTTCGGCCTCACGAATGCGCCAGCTGTCTTCCAAACTCTGGTCAACAACATTCTCAGAGACTTCCTAAATGTGTTTGTGTTTGTTTGTCTACCTTGACGACATCTTGATCTTTTCCAGTAGTCTCCAGGAACATTAGAGCCATGTCCGACAGGTCCTCCAGAGGCTCTTGGAGAACAGGCTTTTCGTCAAAGTGGAGAAGTGCGAGTTCCATGTCCCTCAAGTCTCACCTCTCTCTTCAGTTTATTGTCGAGGTCGACGCCTCAGACACCAGGTGCAGTCCTGTCTCAGCATAATAATAATAAGATGCATCTATGTGCGTTTTTCTCTCGCTGCCTAACCCCAGCTGAGAAAAACTACGATGTGGGCAATCGTGAGCTATTGGCTATCAAGCTAGCCCTGGAAGAATGGCGACACTGGCTTGAGGGAACAGAGCACCCTTTCTTGGTATGGACTGACCACAAAAACCTAGCATACATTCAAACAGCTAAACGGTTGAACGCATGCCCAACCTGGTGGTCATTGTTTTTTGCGTGATTTAATTTCTCTATCTGCTATTGCCCAGGGTCTCGTAACACAAGACCAGATGCTCTCTCTTGCCAGTTTTCTCCCCCAGATGCAACTGTCAGAGAGGAAACCATCCTACCTACCTCATGTGTGATTGGGTCCCTTACGTGGGAAATTGAAACTCTCATCCGCTCAGCTCAACAGAACGAACCTGATCCTGAAGGGGGTCCCCCCAATCTTCTGTATGTCCCCACAACAACTCACTCCAAGGTATTGCACTGGGCACACACAGCCAAATTTAACTGCCATCCAGAGGTCCACCACCAGCTTTCTTCAGAGACACTTATGGTGGCCCAGTCTCAAGAAAGATGCCCAAGAGTATGTTGGGGCCTGTACCATCTGCGCCCAGAATAAAACCTCGCATACACCACCTGCAGGACTCCTAAGACCTCTACCCGTGCCTGGACGGCCGTGGTCCCACATCTCTCTGGACTTTGTCACCGGCCTCCCAGATTCAGCAGGTAACACAGTAATCCTAACCATTATCGATCGTTTTTCTAAAGCAGTTCACCTGGTTGCCCTGCCGAAGCTCCCTTCTGCCCTGGAAACTGCTCATCTCCTCGCGGAATATGTCTTCCACCTGCACAGCATCCCTTTGGACATTGTGTCAGACCGCGGCCCCCAGTTCACCTCGAGGGTGTGGAAGGAATTCTGCTCGGGTCTTGGTGCTAAGGTTAGTCTCTCCTCAGGTTTTCACCTTCAGACCAATGGCCAAACGGAGAGAATGAACCAGGAGCTGGAATCGGCTCTGCGTTGTGTAGATTCCTCCAATCAGTCCACCTGGAGTATGCTCACAACTCCCACACCTCCTCTGAATGAGGAGGCATTGTGCGCCACACCACCAGCACCACCACCCCACTGCACAGCAGGAGTTGTAGCATCATCCCAAACACTGCCACCAGATGGAGACAGAGCAGCAGCAACAGAATTAGAGAAATCAGCATAGGGAGGTAGAGTATGATCAGCAGTAGAATTAACACACATATCACATAGAGCAGCATCATCACCACCAAGACTAACTTGACACACCACCACTCAACAAGGTGGTGAGTGTAGGTGTCTGCCTGTGCAGAGCATCAAATCTCTCTGTTATTTTTTAATCATTTTTTAAATACATTTTTATTAATATTAACAGGCCGACCACAGCCAGCAATATTTTGTTAGGTGAGGGCATTGTATAAATTAGAGCCTCGCCAGCCAACTACCCTGTGAGACCTAATCCATTTCTGATAGTAATCTTCCTCCTGGGTACAAAGAATGTCTAATAGGCTGCATGCTTTGTTTATAGCTGCATTCACTTTTGGACGAGCTCTAGCAATCCGAATCTGAATGTGAATGCACTGTTGTGCCAAACATATTTGCTTTACCAAGATGAGCTCTATAGACTCCTCTTGTTTTTGTTTTTATTTTTGTTTTTTAATTTTATTTATTTATTAATTTCTATTATTATTCTCAAGTGCATGTGTAATATGGCAGTGCCACAGTTGACAGGCAGGAAGAAAAAGAGTAAGGAAAAAAAGGGGAGAGAAGTGGAAAAACATAGTGGGTCTTCAACTGCTGCACCTGTAATAAAAACACATACAAATAAAACAAACAAAAAACAAACAGCGCCTTGAAAGAAAAAGAAAAAATGAAAACAGCATGGATACACAAACCAACAATCTAATTGTGTTTTGTGTGTGTGTCTGAGTGTGTGCGTTTGTATATGTGTGTTTGTCACGAAATGTACTTGATAATGAGGGTGAAAAACTGCAACAACGCCCCCAAGGAGCCAGAGGCAGACAGAGAAAGACCCAGGAGACCCGGGCCATCCACAGCCCCCCATGAGTACTGAAGACCAGAGGCCACACATCTCAATGACAACTGCATGCCCACCCCAGCACAAGGAGGAGTGAGGCTGCAGATGAAACCCTCACGGCCAAAGGGCAAGAGCTCCAGAGAACCAGAGGCAATGGGTAGACCACTCAGCCAGAGGCCAGTCATCCCAACGTGAGCCGAGATCAGGGCCCCATGCACCCAAGAACCGCCCGACACCTAGCCGAGCCCCCACCCCATGCCGAAAAGGCCCGAGCCACCCCCGACCACAATCCCCAAGGGAGCATCCCAACAGCCACGCCAGAACATCCAGCCATGCGCCCCAGAACCGGAAGTACCCGCATCCCAGGGAAGGGCAGCAATGTCCAGTGGGAGCAGTAGGGAGGGGCAACGCCACCCTCCTCAATCTTGTCCACAGAGGTTAAGGGTCAGCAAGCCCCAGACCCAGGCCCAGCCACACATAAACATGCTCACACACTGACCTCATACACTTATATAAACTCTCGTGCAAACCACTCATTCACACACACACCCCCACACATCAACGACACAAGGACAGACAAAGACAAAGAACCAGCCCCATCAACCCCCCTCTGAAGTGCGCGTGAATGGACCCCCCCCCCCCCCCCCGCGGCCCCCGC
>VUQS01068718.1:0-20030 GCA_015108495.1 Heterochromis multidens
GAATTTGCTGAAACATCCACTCCTGGGAAGACTGGCAACTATCTTGAATGTTTTCCACTTGTGAATAATCTCTCTCACTGTAGAACGATGGAATTATAACCCTTCTCAGACTGATGGGCAGCAATAATTGTTTCTTTAAGATCATTGCTCATGACTTTCTACCTTGGCATTGTGTTAACACACACCTGGATGCTTCAAATCAACAAACTGCAAATACCTCTGCTTTTATATAGGTGCTCACACGCGCTGATGATCAATTAATTAAGTACACTTATTTCTTTTGGAATCAGTAAGGGTGTACTTAGTTTTTCATGCACTGCTTTTGCATTCTAGCTTAGTTTTTGTAAAAATAAATAATTAACCAGATTTTATGTCCTGATATGTAAAGCCTTAAAATTTAAAGAAGATGTACTTTATTTTTCACATGACTGTACCTTGTTGCCAAAACAGCAGTAATGATTGTGGTCATTACCATTAACATCAATCCTAATTACAGTTACATTTCTTAACAGCTATCTTGAGCACAAAACTCATTACACTAGGAAAAACCAAAGCATGTTTCTCTGTGAAGGGCATTCTGTCTTTGAAGGAAGTGCAACCATGAAATAATGTCAGCAGCAAGGCCGTTTTGAAAAAAGTGCAATATGAAGGGCATGCTGTAATTACAATGTGTTCGATTTAGCCTGTGGAGTCTTCAGTCTCTGCTGAGAAGTAGAACCCACTGTCCTTGAAAATGTAGCTACATTGTCTGAGTGAAGTCAAGAGGTTTTTAAAGGTGAGGTAAACTGTAAAAATTTTAGTGTGCATGGGGTCATGTTGCTAACCACTATCCACTTAAAGAGCAAATTCACTCAATTTAGAGAAAGCTCAGTCACTTCAGGAAGGTCAGTCAGACCAGTAATAAGTGATTGTTGGAGTTGTTTTGGGAGATCATTCCTGACTAAGCTGATACCAGAGGACATGTAGAGTCTGGTCGCCAGTAGAAACAGACAGGGTTGTGGTCCAGATTAAAGGTTACTGTTTTATCCTGTGGGGATGGAAAGGCCATCTTTCATTTCTCATTTAATAAGTGTGTGTGTGTGTGTGTGTGTGTGCGTGTGTTTGTGCACAACAAAACAAAGCAGATAATGATGTTTCTATAATGTAGAAACTGACTTTGTTTTGTTTTTTTTTGTTTTTTTAAAGCTCTGTACCAAAACATATTCAACTTATAGTTATATGATGAATTTTGACTTGAAGTGCAGACTCTCAGCTTTAATTCTAGAGGTTGGCCAGATCCCAGATCCTCACAGCATCCTTTCCATAGTAAAGGAAAGCCATTTGCAACCTTGGGTCCTGCCATCCATGTGGATGTTACATTGATACGTACCACCTACCTAAGCATTGTTGCAGACCATGTACACACTTTCATGGAAACGATATTCCCTGATGGCTGTGGGTTCTTTCAGCAGAATAATGCGCCCTGCCAAAAAGCAAAAATGGTTCAGAAATGGTTTGAGGAGCACATCAACGAGTTTGAGCTGTTGACTTGGCCTCCAAATTCCCCAGATCTCAATCCAATCGAGCATCTGTGGGATGTGCTGGACAAACAAGTCCAATCCATGGAGGCCCCACCTTGCAAGTTATAGGACTTAAAGGATCTGTTGCTAACATCTTAGTGCCAGATACCACAGCACACCTTCAGGGGTCTAGTGGAGTCCATGCTTCGACGGGTCAGGGCTATTTTGGCAGCAAAGAGGGACCGACACAATATCAGGCAGGTGGTCATAATGTTATGTCTGATCGGTGTATATAATATATATAAAACGGTCCAAAAACATATGCCCCTTACTGCATTTATTCACACTGCAATAACCGCTTCGAACCAGTACATGCATTGCAGCACAATGAAGCCTCTTGTAAGCTGTGTGCACACTATAATTTACTAAAGTATTGCCTTCAAAGTAATGCTTTATTTGATGCAAGTGGAGTAGGAAGGTACTTATTCATCAGTGTGTGGTAGAGCAGGTCATGCTCTAAGTGAATCCTGCTGCACTGTGTTGCAAATAAAGACTAATAGCCCAGTTGGGGGCAAATAAGTCTACTAACACCAAACATTCCTTCTTAGTCACTACAGGCTTAACAACAAGCCATCCACTTAAAACCTTGCAAAAAAACTCACTGGATGGACTGACTGGCTTCTATGAAAAGCAAATGATCTGGGAGTAATTTAAGTGGAGAATATGTCACGTTCTGAAAATCACATTTACTCATACACAGTCCTTCGATGGTGAAAAGGTTGCAAGAAGGTTGAGGGGAAATGGGCAAGAGTAAGCAAGTATGGCTGAAAGTGAGGAACCACAATCAAGTTCATGTGGGGATAGTACTATATGTACCAAGCATCCTATAGCTCTCCCTTTTGCAGTTACATGACCCTCTTTATATAAGTAAGTTAATATGGTATCTTTAGCTTGGTAGCTTGGGCAACCTTGTGATTTAAAGACAAGAGTTTAAAGCTGTGAATCTGAACAAAATCACATAACCTTCCCTCTTCACTTTGCCCTTTTTATTTTCACAACTGTCTGTCTTAAAACTACCTTCCACCCACACTCCGCTCTCACTCTCGCTCTCGCGCTCTCTCTCTCGCTCTCTCTCTCGCTTTTTTCCCCTCTCTCTCACACACACACACATAAACACAGGCCCATGTATACACTCCCAGGCACTTCCCCTCCTCACCCCTGGGGCCAACACAATAAGAGCTTAATGAAAAGGTACTTTACACTGGCATCTGTGCACTGGGGATATATCTTTGAATGTCACTGTTAATGGGAGGAATTAATAGAGAGCATGCTGTTCTGTATCTGTGTGTGCATCCCGATGACAGCGTATAATACTTGGTCAAATGAGTCACTGCTTTTCTAGATTTTGTGCTAGTTCACCAACTAGCAGTGTATAGCTGCAGTTCATCCAGCTGATTTATGGTCCCCAGCACTCAGCTCAGTGGACCCTGGCTTGATTACAGTGTATGACTGCAGCTACAGCCATGACCCCCCTGTGACCCTATAAATTAGCCCCACTGTATGAAGAAAACTCAGATGATACCAATCTACTTGAGCTGATTGATTTAACTACAGATATGATTTCAGCATATCAGGTATGCTACCCTGCTCTTTTCCTTCAAATCGAACATCTCGGTGGTGCAATCCATCACGGTTCCAGTGAGCCTAGAGGACCAGATGAGGATGATTGATGTTCTTCCATGCATCACCGCTGAGAGGGTCTGTTTAATGGTTACTGTAATGGTTCACATGCTTGACAGAAAGGTGTAGAAAAATGTAGGCAGATCATGATGCTGCTCTCTTATAACCTTAGTGGTAGTGGTAGAAAAGTAGCCACATTCTTAATTCTGGTTTTATAGTGAAACAGGGTGGACCAAGCCAGTGCAGAATTGATCATTTTTGACCTTTTCTTGATCTTTACTCTGTCTGTGGCAGATATTTACAGTGTGTCACGGAGAGAAGCATGACTGATGGAGAAAGAGGAATAAGTGTCGTAGAGAGAAAAGAGTGTATTGCTGTTGTTGAGATGGCTAGCTTCTTTCACAATAAATGTGATTTTAAGGAGCAGTTTGTAGAGCTGCAAATGGGCCACTAACACAATTTACAGTGACATAATCTTTGTGTTTAACATCGCCCCAGGCTAAATGAGTTTACAGTGGTGCATGTAAAGAAAAAATAAAAGAAACTTGTGAACTGCCACTAATGGTGGCATTCCTTCTTGATTGTCTCACTTAGGCTTAGATTTTAGATTGCCAGGAGAAGCACAGATGTGTGCAGTGATCAGAAGTGGAGCAAGCCACCACAGGGGGAGAGGGAGAGAATCGCACGTGACTGGTAGACTGCAGAGTATGTCTGCAAAGTCATCTGAGGTCGGTCAGTCTGTGTGATGAGATAAATGACGCAGAGTTAGGGCCTAGGCTGAGTACAACATGGTGATACACAGGCCTAGGCTTTGCGCTTTGCATAGCAGATCAGATAACAATTGAACCTTGGGTCTGTTTACAGACAAGACTGCCACACAGAGAGTTTAAAGTAAGAAAGAAATACTGGATTTATAGCACTGCATTAAGGGCTAAGCTCTTAAGAAAAGCAGCTACACACTGAGGCTACAGCATTGACGGAGGTTTCACCTGGAGTCTGTAAGAGATGGAAATGGCTGCTTGTGTTTCCCATACACATTTCTGATGTCGGTCAAATTTGTTGAGAGTAAAAGAGAGACTCTGACAAAGCCATTACGACTCAAACCTTCTCACCACCATCACTGTGTAAGAATGAACATGAACACTGCGAGTGCATAGTGGGCACAAGAAGAGCTTGCAAAAGTGTTTGGGGATTTGTTTTGGTCCAGTTCATGCAATCAATGTTGGTTTAAGGAAAAACTACAACTGGCTGGTGGAAATGCTGGGGATTGTCTAAAGATTATTATATTTAAAATAACATTGATAATAATAAAATATAAGTAAAAGTAGATGAAATACTTTAAATGTTTTATATTTAAATCTGGATCAAAGTGCTGGATCTAATAACTGACAAACTGACAAATTTCTAGCACAGCTAAAAATAATATAAAAACTGGTTAAGTACCAAATAAGAAACAATAAGACTGCCAAAAATATGATGGCACATTTGTTAAAAAATAAAATGTACTTGCTGATTGCTTACATGGGGTTTTCTCTGTAGTATTGTAGGGTCTTTACCTTACAATATAAAGTGCCTTGAGGCGACTGTTGTAGTGATTTGGCTCTATGTAAATAAAATTGAATTGAATTGAATTGTTGCTGATTTCAGCAATTTTCACTGCAGATCATCTTGGAAATTGCAGTGGTGGTTTTAGTGGGACCAGTGAGACCATAGTGGCAGTGGCTGCTTGGTGATGTTCTGAGGCTCAGCACAGTAAATACTCCAAAACAGAAGCGAGAGGAGGAAGGGAAAGAGAGATGAAGCTGGGGGATTGCAGTAGAGCTAAAACTGGCCTTCCTCCAGATCCATCCAAAGCGCAATCTGGGTAGCTGTATGCTTATTCTGTGAACATACAACTCCTACAGGATGAGAGGTGACTGGATCTTGCCACTGGATGCTACTCATCATCCATGTTAGCCAGGATTTGACTTCACTCCCAGTTCTTCAAAGGCTGAAATACGCAGTTCCCCCCCTACTTTCCTGTTGGATCCAGGGGCAGACATATTCCTTTCATCAGAAGGTGCTTTTCTCTGACAGCACAGATTAGTGAGAGGCAAATGCATTTTGAAATGCAAGGCTCATTTCATTGCTCACACACTGAGTCTTTATAATGCTTTGCATTAATAAATGGTTCATCCGAGGTCTTCTATCTGTTGTCCTATTAAATTCAGCATATAAAAAATGTATGTAAGCTCACATCACACAAGGTATACTGAATTCAAATGATGCCAGCAGCTCTGTGCAGGTGCAGAAACACAGCCACTTCACATTTGTTTGATCTCTATTAAGTAAGTTTAAATGAATGTGAGGAGAGGGGGCTAGCAAGCGAGTACTGGTGGAGGCATGGAGAAAAAATGGGTTACTTTACTTCCAGCTCAGGTCGCTGATGACATTAGGGGTGCTTGGTGACATAAACACTCTGGGCTTGGCCTCAGCTTTCTCAGCTGGAGTGTGGAGCCTCACTGTGGGCTTTGGAGTTCCTGTAAATCCTGCCTTCTGTTGTTTACACTTAGGCTAAAGCTGATGTTTCAGGGGGCCATTCTCTCCACCTGGAGCTCTCCTCAGAAATGTGTAGGCTGCGTATCTGTGCATTGGCTAAAACACAGCAAATGGAATTGCTTTGCTTAATCAATATTTTCTTTAAATCAAATTTCAAGCCAAATTTTAAAATTTGACTATGGTGAGCCCCTGTCAAATAGTCAGCATGTCTAGAGTCATCAGCAGTGTAAAGCTTTGCTTTGACCTAATATCAGAAGGCTGACCTGCTCACAACAATACATGACATTAAGCAAATACAGTATGTTTATGATACGTTCATACTCTTACTTAAGCATGTTAACCATAGACTGTATATAAAAGATATACAGTTTTACATACAGTACAGTCAGGTCCTGCCCTTGCAGGACCACCAAGATGGTGAAGACCTTTTAGCCTTTACTGATGTGAGACTGCCACACCCATGAGATTCAACAGCAGATTGTCGTGCTACCTTCAGATTCAGTATTTACAAAATGGATGCAAACAGACGACAAGAGATCTTTTACAAAAACACTGTTCTGAGACATACAGAGAGAGCTCACATTGGCTTTTCTAATTAATAAACTGATGCATTGCTTGCCTTGCTTCTCCTCACTGCATGCCCATGGATTATGATTTGTGGACTGGTGTTTTGAAGTCTCACTTTGACCATTATGACTGTTGCCATGTCATGTCATGTAAGTGACTGTGTTTGTACTAGACTGGGGACTGCTAAGTTATCAGGTAAAGTGTTCAACCCTGGTTAGAAAGGTACTTTCATAGACTTTAAGGGTACATCACACAGACAGCTGCTAATTAGTGTTAAGTAACATTGAAATAAAACACTAGGATTTATTTTTTCGGCACCAGGCTGTAAACATGTTTATCTTCTGCTCTGAAGTTATGCATTTTAAAATTGGAGCATATGGGGGCTGACTCACTTCTGGAGTAAACCTTAAGTGGCTATTCAAGGAACAGCACTGCACTTCTGCAGTGGCTTCATTTTTCACCCCAGTAGATGACTGCCATGTTAGCATGGCAACATTTGGTAAAAAGTAATATCAACAAAATAAATCTGAGGCTGATGTAAATGTTATTAGTTTTGCTAGAATTTCATCATAAAATCAAAGTAATTGACAAATTTGAGCTTATGATTAGATTAATAGATTAGATTACTACAAAAAAGTAGTCTGATGATAACCATAGTTAGGCTTCATTATCTGGGAATCATAATCTATCTAGTTTTCATTGACTTACTACAGTCTTTGTCTGGATGGCAAAGTCACTCTGGCAGACTGACAGACTGACTTAATGCTTTCCTTACAGCCAAAAAGCTAGAATGGCCTAAATTAAAACATCTGTGTACCAAAATCAAACGTGAATGATAATAAAATAATAAAAATAATAATATCCTCATCAGTTCTAACCATCATAAACCTAAAGTATTTTTCAGTTTAATCTTATGCAAGTAAATGTTTATTTCACAACATAATATGTGCACATCTTACTTGCTCAGTCTCATGATGCTCTTGGAACTAAAGTAAGAAGCGCTCTAGCACTGTAGTGTTATAATCTCTGCTACCTTCTTGTCCTTTCCCAGCAAGAGAAATCATTCCCCCTATGAAGGTTTCTGACAAGACTCTGAGAGCCTCAGGATACAGTTTCAGGCCATCAGTGATGCAACATCTGTGTAAGACAGGATGAAGACAAACACACTGTCATACATACAGAAAGGCACTTAATCATATAATGCACAGCGAATGCACTGAACAAAGATTTTATGCATATCACTATTGTGCATTGCGCAATGCTTAAAATAAGATGTGAACCAAAAAAGGTATAGATTGGGTATAAATAATCTTGTATTTTTTGCCACAAAATATTGATAATGCACATAACAATGCAAGAACCAACAAAAACAACCCTCCTGCACTATGTATTAATATTCTGTATGTTTCTTTGCCAGGGTAAAAGCTGTCTTCCCTGACAGGAACATTTCCTTTGAAGCTGAAGGCTTCCAGATCCAGATTGCACACTGGGAATATAGGCCAGGAATCCAGGAACATGAATATGGGAATGGGCAGTGTCCTTGGGAAAGTGAGCTGTGTTGATAAGCTGCTTAGGGATTCTTGGAACGGAAATGTGGTGAACCAATCGATCACAAGAGTAAAACCCTAAGGCTGAGGAGAGGTGGTGCTGGGTGGGGTGGGAGCTTGTACAGCATGATTGCATCTCCATCAATGCTCTAATCTCCCTCAAGTCCAATGAGCACTTGAGCACTCTAGAGAATGTACATTTGTTTTACGAAAAGGCCTTTTTTTCACAACAGAGAAGGTGCAAGTTAAATTAAGTGTCCCTGAAAGCCGTTATAGTGAGACAGCATACACAGAATTAGGACCTCTCTGAAGTGGAATGCAGCCATAATTAATACAGCTCTGCTTTCTATAATGGGACATGTCAAAATGTAGTAAAACAGGCCCAACATTCTTAACCACATGCAAGGATTATACCATTAAGTCATTTTATAGACTTAATGACATAAACACTTTACATCTTTGTGGACTATTATGTAAATACTGATGCACTATTTCAGTGTTTTAAATTGATTTTTTTTCTCACCTTCTAGGCAGCTATTGGTTTCCATCCACCTCTGTATGGTTGAAAATCAATTGGTTGACTCGTGAGAATTTCTTTAGTTGTGTAATCTATCACAGTGTACATCACATATGCATATTTTTTCCCTTAAACTCATTGTTCTGAAGCAGTCCAGAGCAGACTACTTGAAAAGAATCAGAAGTAATGATGGAAAATGCTAAAGAAAATGTAATGCTTTAAGTTTTCAGTATTGTAAGTTAAGGGTATGTATGCAATGACTGTTGCAGAAATAACTCAATCAAATTTTGAGAATACCTGAATTGATTTTCACTCTGTACAAATAAATGGAGCCTGCTGGCTATCAGGAAAAGAATAAGAAAAAAAAAATCTAAAACTATACATTTTAGAAAATTGTCAGTGCTGCTTCTTTTTGTCACTCTTATTTGCATTCATGAGGGGGCAGAATATTAGAAACACTCAGTATAATGCAATCAAATAAAACGCCATCACTAACTAAATCATGGTTGTTGCACTGGGTTGGATTCAGCTGTATGTGTGTAACTAATAAAATAGGCACTATGTGTATCAGTGTATGTAAGTGTATACTTTGTAGCTATAAACTAAATGTGCAAAAAAACTGGATTTGCTAGATACTGGATGCACTCTTTAATATATTATGATATGGCATGCTTTATAAATTTCTTAGTTTAAATGTTTGATATGTTTTCTATGTTCTACTGTGAATAAAATATGGCTTTATGAGGTTTGCAAATCATTTCATTCCGTTTTTACTTACATTTTACACAGCGTCCCAACTGTTTTGGGGTTGTACGTGTATATCTACATTCCAACATAGAGGTCAGGGGGGCAAGAGTGGGGGTCCAGTAATTCTGGTGCATGTGCAAGGTGTTCAGATTTTCAGCATTTTAGTAGCCTAATGACTTGTGGGTAGAATCTGTCCCTGAACCTGCTGTTGCAGGTCTGGATGCTCCAGTATCGCCTGCCTGACAGCAGGAGCGGGAAGAGTCTGTGGCTGGGATGGCTGGGGTCAGAGAGGATCTGCTGTCTTTTCCTCCTACAGCACTGTCTGTAATAAAGATTGAAAGGTATTTATGATTAACATTTTTCTTCTACTCAAATGATAGTTATATCTGGAAAAAAAAAATAGCCAGATGTTTTAGAGGGAACCTTATGTCATATTTGCAACATCTACTCAGAATGTGAGCCTAAGCTGAGGGCGTTGTCTTCTCTGACCAATCAGATATGCTGAGCCTGTCTCTTTTTCCTGTCTGACGTCAGGCAGATGAAAGGCAAGAGAGAGAGAGAAAGAAAGGTTGATGGTAACTCAGAAAAGAGAAGGGGGCATATCAGAAAAGCCCTACAGGGTTTACTAAGTAAAAGAATGGAGAGGAGGAAGGAGAGGGACAAAAGAGGAAGAAAAGAGGTAGAAAAGAGGAACAAAATGCTAACAGATCGCTGAGATCAGCAAAAAAGAAAAAAAGTGATTGAGAGATTATGAGCAAAGGAACATGCATCTAAAAGCCCACCATAAACAGCAAACAAAGAATGGGAAGAGATACAATGACTGTAGGTTAATGAAGTCCATTTCAGTGCTGATATAGTTCACAGAATGTGTGAAGGCTCCAAATGTGACAACATTTGGCAAATGGCCATGTGTACTGTTATGTAATGTAGATAGCAGTGAAGTTCAGAGTGCACAAAAAAAAGAAAAGAAAAAGGCAAATACTTCAAATACTTCTCGTTAAACATGTATTTTTAAAGAACCATCACTGTCAGCATCAGTTATAAAAAGCATCAGTTTAATCTCCTTGTATGACTCATGAAAATATAGGATGGGATTACTTTTTATAGTTGAAATCAAAATAACTGAAAAAGCATCAAAGACACCACTAAAAAGTACTGAACCCTCTGCTTGGGTAGTTTCGATTTGTTTATTAAACATTTTTAAATAGACATTTATAAATAGATTTTGTTAAGCTTTGTCTGCATAATGATGCCTTTGACAAGCCAGACAAGACAATAATGTAAGAATAGATATAAAAGGCTTTTTAATATTGAATTACTTATCGCTTATTGACTAATTTTGATGTTCTAAATGTAAAATGTAAAAATGGGTAAGGTCCTAAACTGTGTAAATTACCTTTGATGTAGCAAGAGCAACATCATTATAAGGTGACAGTACAATCAATTTCACACATGTATATAGGCTACAGTTGTTTCGGAGAAAACACACACACACATCCCCCAGCATGAATAGTGGATGAGTCATGTCTGCCAGCCCTTACAGTTACTGTGATGGCTCCAGATTTAAGGGCCAGCAATCTGCATTCATTTCACAGACTCCCTCCTTTTCTATCTCTCTTTCCCCTCTGTCTCTGTTTGTATACTCTGTCTCACTTCTGCCCTGGCACTATTTCTGTCTCCTTCATACACACACAAACACACAGGTAGAAAAACATTTGGAGTGGGCTGAAGCTGACACCTCTCTGCTGTGCCAGACACACACACCCCACCCCGTATGTTGTTGATCGGTCTTGTCTTAGGACCTGACATATTCATGGAAATGGTATATACAGTCTATATACATACAGTACTGTGCAAATCTAATCTCTTTATATTTTGCTTCCAAGGATCCAGACTTTCTTGCAATTTTTTTTAAAAGTGGTCATAAACAGTAGTTCTCCAGGCTCTTTTTTACACTCGTTTTCACTCCAGTCCTTGTACCCTATTTTCAAAGGAGTTTTTTTTTTGTTTTTGTTAAGCCACTTAACACTGACCTATGAATCACTCAAGCATAAAAAGAACTTAATTCAAAGGATGAACCAGTGTTGTGTCTAAACATAACAGACAACTTGGCAAAGAAACAATTTTAAATTTTATCTTTAGCCACTTTGTTACTAGCAGCCTGTTGCATTTCTTTCACTGAATCTACAGTCTGCAAAGATAACACGGTTTGACAGGGATGAAATAGTATTTTTGAACCAACAAGGTGATTCCCAAAGAGCTATTAGCCAAAAACTTGGCATATCTCTGCATGGTGTGCAGTGTGTCCTTAAAGAATTTGAGAACACTGGACAAGTGGAGGACAAAAGAAGAAGTGGCAGGGCTAAAAACTATTTACAGCAGATGAGCAGTATCTGAAAGTCATGTCCTTAAGAAACAGGAAAAAATCCAGCAAAGACCTGACACAGGACCTGAGAGATGCATCTGGAAGGGTGGCTGCCAAGAAGCCATTCCTAAGGAAGGCAAATGGGAAGAAAAGGCTAAGATATGCCAAATTACACAAGAACTGGACTGAAAATCAGTGACAATGGGTCTTACGGAGTGATGAATGCAAATTTGAAATGTTTGGTTCAAGTCATTGTCAATATGTATGGAGGAGATCAGGAGAGAGGTAAAAAGAGTATCTCCAGCCATGTGGAAAACACAGTGGAGGCTCTGTCATGGTTTGGGTCTGCATTTCAGCCAGTGAAGTTGGAGATCTTGTCAAAAATTGATAGAATTATGAACACAGAAAAGTACAGTCAGATTTTGATTCAACATCCAATACCATCTGGAAAGCATCTGATTGCTTCATTTTTGCAGGATGACAGTTATCCACAACACACTGCCAGTGCATAAACAGCATACCTAGATAGAAAAAAAACATAAAACACTATCAGTCATGGATTGGCCTCCCCGGAGCCCTGACCTCAACATTATTAAAGCAGTGTGGGATCATTTTAATAGAGAACGGAACAAAAGGCAGTCAACATCCAAAGAAGAGCTCTGAATGTCCTCCAAGAAGCCTGGAGAACTATTCCTGAAGACTACTTAAGGAAATGACAAGAAAGCTGCCTAAGAGAGTTCAGGCTGTGTTGAAGATAAAGGTGGTCATACCAAATATTCAGGCTTGTCAGAATTGTAAAAACTCAGTTTTTGCCTTATATACTGTATTTCCATATATTTTTGCATGTTTCAATAAATCCCTGCACCTATTTCCAATTTTCATAGCAAAATATAAAGAAATGAGGGGTGGCTCAAGACTTTTGCACAGCACTGTACATGCACACAGCACAGCACAATTAGGGTCAAAGACAGAGCATGAAATTATGCAAAGGTAGACTACACATTCCCAGCCAAACTGGGACATCTATCCCCACAAGGAACGATCACAGGCTCCTGCAGTAATAAGTGAGACCAGTGAGTGATGAATGAGCAGTCAAACATGCCTAGCAATGATACAACAGATGTTTGTCAAATCACCCTGTGTGGTTTAAATTTCCAGCTAATGATTCAACCAAACTCTGGGCCCAGAAAATTTAACTTTCAGCTGGCATTACATCTTACTGTGAATCACAGAACAGGGGTTCAAAAACATAAAGCAAATTGAAACTCACTGTGTGACATTTTGGTAATAAATCAAATAATTCTGTTACTGACAACATGGCAGGAGCAGCTTTTATTACTGCCTTGATCCTTGTAGAGGTGTTGAACACAAACCTTGTTGGATACAGTTTTGTTATGTGATAAGTTCAGGTCATTTTTTTAAGCTTAAAACACACACACACACACACACACACAAGTGGGAATAATCACATCTTTTCGTTGTTTGGGAGCAGTTTTAATGAGCCTATTTGAGAGGAAATTCGATAAACCACGCTACAGAGAGGACAGTGAGTGGTGAGCTGTCCATAGTACTGAATTACATTGCTGGAAGTTTTCCAACAATAAGGAAAATTCTGATTTAATTCCCTGAATTATTTCACATTTTCCACATTTTTATCATATTTTTTGGCAAAGGGAGGCTAGCTGCACTAAAACTAATTGGATTGAAAGAACATTCTCCCTTTCAACAACAAATTGTAGAATAAGCTGCCCCCCGCCCGGCCCCAAGCACAAATTAATCAGGTAATCATATCTTGTCTTCTCCCCTATATGCAGCCCATTAACATTTAGCAACACTCTCTAGTCTCTTTGGTAGCACTCCAAGCCACAAACGCTGACAATGATTAGTAGCTTTAAGGATGAGGATAAATACTGTAATTTACTTTCAGCGCCCTAAGAGCAACTGCCATCTATCTCTCCATCCCTCTCGCTTTTCCTGTCTGTCACACATGCAGCGGCATTGCACGTAGAGCTGTACTGCAAGTCATGTGCTTGTTGAAAACCCACTGACCAAACACAACGCAACCGACAGGACAGGACCCACTTGAAGGGAACAAACAATACTGTAAAACCTACAAGCACCAACAGACCTTCTGCTTTTTCAGCTGCTTTCTACCTCAGCGAGTCAAGCATGACTAATTTTCTGTAATCTGTAGTCTATTCAAAGCTTTTCTTTAATATGACCTTTTCAAGTCTATGGTTCGCCTTACAGCACAACTTACCTGGCGTACGCCTATAAAACGGACCGGATAAATGAATCTTAATGATTATATGCAAACAGTGAGTGCGATCTCTTAACTGCATGCTTTTTATTGTTAAAGAAACGCGTCTATCCTGCACCAAAAGCAAGATGTCGCCACGAGTGTTTGTTTTTTACTCCCTGTCAGGACAATATTTGGCGACTGTTACTCGTGAAGACTTGAATAGATAGCCAAAACAACACCAACTACCCTTCTGTGTCTGTGGTCTCTCCCTCACCCTCCACGCGCTTGTGTGTGTGCGCGCGTGTGTGGTGTGCATATAGGTAATAAGCTGCTCCGCCACTGCGCAACGATGGAGCTATCGCAACGATGGAGATGACGCAAACAGACCCAGCTCTCCGAAAAAGTGTTTCAAGACGAACATGGCGGCAACTTAACCGCGGTCCAAGATGACAATGGCCAACATGAGAAAGGATTCTAGGTTTTTCGCCCAGGTACGGGACAGAGAAACCAGCCTGCCTGCATCAAAAGGGCTCGTTGCTCTCCTTTAAGTGAATCTGCAAACCGAACGGCGGCAGACGCGCGGCATCAGTACCGAGAGGCTCGCAACAGCTGGTCTCCCTGCACCCCCGACGAAAGAACAAACCCGGGGAGGGACGGTAGGGAGAGGGGGGCATGCGGTCAAAGAGGACGCCGTTTCCCCCCGGAGAGCCATGGAGAACCGGGATGCGGCAGCGCGAAGCTTAATCTGTGCGGGCTCGCTAATTGGATCGGAATAGCTCCGATTGCTGCGGGCGCGATAGTGGAGCGCCCTGGACCGGCGGAGGCACGGCACCCCACCGCTACAGAGGAGAACCAACCGGAGTCCATCCCCCAACAAGTCAATGAGTATTGTGGCAGAGCAGCCCCCGCGGTGGAGTCGGCCAGGGCAGCACTTTCCTAAAATATGACCAGGGGTGCTTGGATGCGTCGGCAGCATGACGAAGGCTTAAAATACTGGTTTGCACCCCGAGAGAACGAGAAGCCATTTACCGAGTCGGAGAGGGCCCAGAGATGGCGACTGTCACTGGCCTCTCTGCTGTTCATCACCGTCCTCCTCTCTGATCACTTGTGGTTCTGTGCCGAGGCAAAACTGACGCGAACCCGAGACAAGCGGTCGGACGAGGGGCTTGCAATTACAGACATGGGCGAGTACCCAAACTACCGACACCACATCCAAACATCACCTGACCCCCAGCGTCTCGCCAGAGAGCAAGATGTTATTTTTCTAGGGAATTCTACCAAACCTCTGTGGCGAATGGACACCTGTCACCCCGACAGCCTGTCCAAAGACTGCTTTACTTTCACGGACGCGGAGACCGTGTGCCGGGGCCTCTCTGGTAGAGGGGAAAACGGGACACAGTTGGCGTACGTGAATCTGAGCGATTTGTACCTTTCTTTTTGTAATTCCTACTCACTTTTGGATTTGTTTTACGGGTTTACGAGTCTGGACGATATGAATTGCACCCTGGATATGACCACTGGGGTGGATGTGCTGGGATGCAGTGAGTGTGTCCAGGCTTATCAGCGTCTTGACCAGGAGGCGGAGGACAGATACCACGAGTTTGAACTGCTGGTTCAGAAATACGAGACAGATGCATACTCGGTTAGGACGTGCATGGAAGAGTGCAAGGTAAGACTGACGAGGCCGGGCCGCGCACGCGCGCGCACACACACGCAGTGCATTTAAGGGGGTGGGTTCGCAGTAGTCATGGCAACCGTTGAGTATATCTGTCAGTATACTGGTATTTATTTTTCAGAGGTCATATTACTGTTATGTTACCAGTGCCTCCACAGCATCACTTGGTCTGTCAGGGTTCACAGCTGTTCCTCATGAAACAGCATGGGGGGACTAAAGGACAGCTCCACAGACACTGCTGCAGTCCATCATCTTTTCTTCCTGGTTTCTCCTTTTCTAGCACTCTTAGCCTATTGAAGGCTTCCTAAGGTTGTGGAAGTAACAGTTTGACATTTGGATTAAGGTCCATGCTTGTAACACAGCTCTGTGAAAAGAAGAGAGGGCTGTTGAGTGGTGCTCGTTTCAATATCGTTAATAGCAGTCCAGTGATTTCTGTACCTAATCCAGGCTTTGCATTGTCCCCAGTTTATTTGTTTTCCCAATAGCACAGCAGCCTTAGAGCACGTATCTCAGGCTTTTGACCTGCATCCAGGTTGTGCAAGTAAACAGCAGAGTATACTGAGGTCTGTATAATCATCTGGACACACAGACACTTTACCTTGTGTTAGCTTTGGTATCCAAGGCAGCCGTGTTGAACAATGAAAAACGAGCTGAGGACACATCGGTTAAATTACACTTCAACCTGTTTCATTTGTTGTGCACTGGACTGTTGCAGTGGATTGTCTCAGCATCAGCTGTGCATGAGCCCGTGTTTGCTGTCCATGGTGCTGAAACAAGGCAAAGGCCTTTCACAGGATGTATCCATTTTCTTTAGCCATTGTGTTTATTATGATTATGTAGATAACTCTATGTTCGTAAAGACCATTGCCAACCTAATTTCTTGGACTCTTAGCATAGAATATCTCCCATTTTTTTCAAGTCAACCCAAAACTGAACACCTTCATGTTTGGCTTAAAACCCCTGAGAAAAAAAAAAATCGTCCATGAACTGGATTGAGAACCAGTGGAGTTTAAAGTATAGAATCTGGTAAATGACACTGGCGATGTGGGAGTAAGGCCTGACAAGGACAGAAGGGATTTATGATGTTAGCCTTGCTTGTACTGTATCAGGCAGAGGGTACAGTGTATGCATCATTAGACTACAGACACTGTATTTGTAGCCTGTTTGTGTGTGTGTGTGTGTGTGTGTGTGTTTTTAATGCACCACAGTTTGAACAATTTTCTTATACTGAACACTAAAGTTTGGAAAAATTGTAACAACAGTTGTCATCAAATGTGTCTAATGCCAGACGAGCTGCATAATCACTACAACAGAACTAAAACAAAGGTGGGGAAATTAACCTTGAAAAGTAGGAAATTGTGCATTCAAACTGCTGTCATAATTCTCCTGCAGCCCAAACTCATTTGTGCAAGATGGATGTTGTACAAGGGCAGATGGCCAGAGTGCTGGCTGTGCTGACAATCCATGTGTGCAAACAGGAATAGTTAGTGGAACTATACCAATGATCAACCATCACAATGGAATCATACTCTGTATTATGTAAATAGCATATTGTGAGTAATGCCAGTTGTTTCTTTGTCAAAACAGTGTGTGGATGCATGGGTACAGTATGTACAGTATCTGTATGAATCTGTGTATTTCCTATGACATCTTAGAGCTGCTTCCCTATTATGTCATCTAATCAGTAGTGTGCCTTTGCACTCCTACTCTTTGCTAATGTAATAAGACTCAGGCAGAGCTACAGCAGCCTTTTAGCCCCTTTATCCCAATTTGAATTGCTAATCTGCTTCAGTGACCTTTGTAAAAGCACAGCACCCCAGGCCTGCATCACAAGCTGCAGTTCCTTGAAGAACCACTCTGCTGGACAATAAAAAGACTTTAGGCAGCTTGAAACAATAATATTTACTGTTCATACTTATTTATCTTATTTTTGTCTACTCAGGTCTCCCAATCTTGCAAAGTCTTCAAACACAGTTTCTTTTTAAACACTTAGTGAATTGACATTTTAACACATAGTGTTTGTGAGTGCTTGTATGTATGTGTTGTCAGTGCTGTGCAAGCTAAGTAGATGAAAGAATGGAGATATCGTAGAATCAGTGATATAAGGTTGAAAGGTGAATTTACAAGAGGTAACAGAAAACTAACTGCCTTGAAGGTGGAAAAAAATCACAACTGGTAACAATATCAATATACACATACATTCATAACTAGCTGACTAATCTTCATTACAGACTAAGCAGTGGGCTGTCATCAATTTGGCTGCAGTATGCACATATATCAACAGAAAAACATACATTATATTTCACAACGTTAACATTAAATTATAGCCAAACTACATAGTAAAGCTAAGTGAGATATTTTCAATAAAAGAATGAGAAGTATTAGTATTAGTGTATTCGTTTAGTATCTGTGAGTCAGAACAGACTGATGCATGGACAGTCCTCCAGTGTGAGTGGTATAAATTCAAAAACGTACACTGGAAAAAGTACTTTTCATGAAATCCATTATCAGTGAGGCGCTTACATTTAGAAATGCACCTCTTATCGATCAAAGTTATAAATATTCTCTACCTTTTAGTCATTAAAAGGGCAAGGTTGGCAATATTCTGTCTTGTATATGTTATAAATACTCCTTAGTCCAACAATTGTGTATTTATCCATTAAAGATCTAATATTTATTAATATTTGATTAAAAATATTTAGTATGTAACATTTTTTAAATAAAAAAATAGTTTTGTAACTTATTTAAAGAAAAATGACCTTATTAAAAAGAACAAATGGCCTTGGAGCTGATATTAATAGATAGGACATTGACGTTACAGTATCAGTATGAGATGCTGCCTTTGACTAAGGTAGGTAACACTCAGGCTCCACTTCATGAAAGTATGTATAAAACCCAACTCATTTGCTAAATTAGCAGCCCCGGGTGAAAGTCATCATCACCCAGCTATAATGTTATTTAAACTTGAACAAGATCTGATAGGCTTCCTTTTCTCCCAAATTTGATGACATGTGACTGTAGCACAGATGTAAACAATAAAATAGATGATGGCTGGATCCCACTCAGCAGCTATGATGCATGATGGTTCTTACACTATCATGGCTCACTGGGATGCTTGACCAGAATAGACCCATTGTTAAGGGTTATTTCAAACATGTCATGTTCCAGCTATGACAAGTAGAAATGCTTTGTCTGAAAAATGCCTGTTGTTTGGTGGCAGTCCCTGGCCTGGCACTATCCACAGCTACCTTATAAAGTCATTTTTGGGCAGTATATATTAGCCTTGCAAAGTCCTAACATCTCTGTCTCTTTTTAAAGAAATCCACAAACTGAGATGGAAGACTGGCAACATGGACTGAAATGTATCAGAGCAAAAAAATGACAGTTAGGTCCATAATCTTTTGGACAAAGACATAATCTTTGTAGTTTTGCCTCTGTACACCACCACAATGTTTTTTAAATCAAACAATCTATGTGACTGAAGTGCAGACTTTCAGCTTTAATTCAAGGGGCTTTTGCTGTTAACTGCTTAAGAATTAAATACATTTTTATACATAGTTACCCATTTTCAGAGGATCAAAAGTTACTGGATAATTAACTGATAAGTGGTTTAATGGCCAGGTGAGGCCTGTTCCCTTGCTATTTCATGACTGAAGTGGAGTTTGCATTTTATAGCTTTTCACTATAATTTTAAATATGAAGCCCAAAGAGATGTCAATTCAAAAGAGGGAGGCCATCATTAGTCTGAAAATTTTTAGGAGTGGCCAAATTGATTAAAATCCATGATTACAGAATTATTTCCATGGTTAACAACTTCACAACATCTAACCAAGTGAAGAATGCTCTCAAGAAAGAAGGCATATCATCAAGAAACAGTCAATCAATGGACGCCTCCATGAATGGAGGGTTTACAACAAGATGCAAACCACTGGTTACACTCAAGAACAGGAAGGCCAGATTTGACTTTGACAGAAAACATCTAAAAGAAGCTGCACAGGTCTGAAACAAATTCTTTGGACAGATGAAACCAAGGTGAACTTGCACCAGAAGGATGGGAAAAGAAAAGTATGGAGAAGGAGAGAAATGATTCGAATCATACCACATCATCTGTCAAACATGGTGAAGGCAATGTTATGGCATGGACATGTATGGCTAGGTCACTAGAGCTTATCGATGATGTGGCTGCTGAGAGAAGTAGCAGGATGAACTGTGAAGTGTACAGGGCTATACTCTCTGCTCAGATTCAGCCAAATGCTTCAAAACTGATTAGACAGCGATTCACAGTGCAAATGGATAATGACCCAAAGTATACTTCAAAAACAACCCAAGAGTTTCTCAAAGAAATTGAGCATTCTTGGCTGAAAAATCATGTCTATCAAAACTAAAAGGTACTGTAAAGGCATATAATGCCATTCTCCAGGAAGCTGGACTTGCATATGAATATGTAAGAAAAAACAATCGCATCATAACACAAGAAAGCAGTTTAAGGCACTTACTTTATACTGCACAATGGAAAAATACGTCACTGCAATACATGCACTCAAAAACACAATACTTGTGTCAGAGCTGTATATATATATATATATATATATATATATATATATATATATATATATATATTTTTTTTTTTTTTTTTTTTTTATATATTTATAT
>VUQS01068719.1:3200-20598 GCA_015108495.1 Heterochromis multidens
CCCCTCCCTGAGCCTGGTTCTGCTGGAGGTTTCTTCCTGTTAAAAGGGAGTTTTTCCTTCCCACTGTCGCCAAGTGCTTGCTCATAGGGGGTCGTCTGATTGTTGGGGTTTTCTCTGTATTATTGTAGGGTCTTTACCTTACAATATAAAGTGCCTTGAGGCGACTGTTGTTGTGATTTGGCGCTATATAAATAAAACTGAATTGAATTGAATTGTTTTCAAATCACCTGGTTGCTGTGTGTGTTGCCAACAGGGAAGCTGCAGAGTGCCCTCTGGTGGACAAACTATGCAATGTCAAGTATCTCCTTTGCGTTTTTAATTTAGATTCATTTGCCGTCATAAATTCGATACTGAGAGATCGGCAAAATAGTTAATATTAGCCGATAATACCCTGGCCCCCAATAAATCAGTCGGGCACTGGTTTCTACAAAATGTCTTCAGGTCCTGTCTAAAGACTAGCCTTCTCTCCTTGATGACATTCATTGCTTGCAAACACCTGGCCACCTGTGTGAAGTAGACATAAAAGTTGTAAACATTGTTGGATGCAGACCGTTTGGTTTGAGGGAAGGTGGGCTCAGACGATGTTTTAATGATCCAAAAAAACACTTTCTTTCAAAGAAACTGATCCCAATACTACTCAAAATAGGCGCAAAGGCTTCTCAGTACAATGTCTGATATCCAGAAATACTGACAAAAATCACAGCAGTTCTATCATCTCACCTGACAAGGTGAGATTAATAGCCAAAAGTCAAACATTTATTAGCTGATAGAACAAAAGTGATAATTAGCGTGCTGGGTAGGATTCCAGCTTCATCTAATAAAAATTCAAGTTGGGGAAATGATGACTGATTCTCCTCTCCTGTTCTTTAAGAGAAATGTCATGGTCAGCTTTGACACACATTTCTATTCCTCAGTCCACAGGATTAAAATGGAGGCTCTGCTCTGTATTTACTTATTGCCACGGTGAATACTGGTATTGGAGCTCTGTTGATGGGGCCTTTCTTTCTCTACTTATACACACACTTAACTCAGGTTGAACATACTCAGATGTGATTGAACCAACTCTGATCTCCCTTTCAGGAGTTTAGGGGTTTTGGAGTTTTTATCTTAGAGTTAATCAGCACAGAGTTTTGTTTGACCTGATTTCTGGAACACGGCCCTCATTGGTTTAGATTCACTGATTCTGTGAAAGAAGCCTTGGTCAAACAACAGTTTTGCATAAAATGCATATCAGCAGATTAGGTGATGTGGCTCAGTCATAATATTTTGCGTACATGTGCGAATGCTTTCAGAGTCGTCGTTACACAAGAAGGCAAGGGTGATGTAACAGTTTTTGTTTGGTCAGTGTTGACTTAAAGATTTTGTTGTTTTTCACTCTTTACTGCTTGTCTGACCTTATCACTGAGCCACATCACCTAATCTGCATATGCATTATATGCAAAACTGTCTCTTTTCTCTCTTGTGTGATGGTGTATTTGAATCTGATTCTAGGAGTAATGCTGCTTTCATGTTGTGTGTTTCATTGCAGAGGCCTTCATCAGGAACTTCAGCGCTCCCTACAGCCTCTTACAGAGACACTTGGTTGGAGAGGAGGACAGGAAGGGAGCTGAAGAGGAAGCGACGCATTCAGACAAACACCAGCACTCACCTCCACATCTCCTCATCACAGAGTTGACCACTTCCTCCTTCCTGCCCTCCGTCATGGACCTTCAAAAGGTGATAAAGCGTTCTGCTTCTGTTATTTTCTGCCCACGACACCCTCAGCAAATTAACGCTGTATCAGTTTGTGAATTTGGCTTACGGCCATACCACCCTGAGCACGCCCGATCTTGGAAGCCAAGCAGGGTCGGGCCTGGTTAGTACTTGGATGGGAGACACACTGTGGAATACCAGGTGCTGTAAGCTTTTCCACAGTTTGTCTTTTGTCCTGTCTTCCTCCCCTCACCCCCAACCGGTCGCGGCAGATGGCTGCCCCTCCCTGAGCCTGGTTCTGCTGGAGGTTTCTTCCTGTTAAAAGGGAGTTTTTCCTTCCCACTGTCGCAAAGTGCTTGCTCACAGGGGGTCATCTGATTGTTGGGGTTTTCTCTTTATTATTGTTGGGTCTTTACCTTACAATATAAAACGCCTTGAGGCAACTGTTGTTGTGATTTGAAGCTATATAAATAAAATTAAATTGAGTTTCTCAATTTCTTTTAAGAATTTCTTTGAAGGTACTTAAGTTTCATTGAACAACTTCCATGTGCTGGGGAATCAAAGAAGCATATGAAATAAAGTTTGATATTTCTGCTTTGCCTAATATAATTTTTGGCAAAAACAGCGGCTTTCCCAGCTGCAAGATTGATTTAATGGAGGCTTAGTACATTGCGTGTAGGCCTTATGGAAGCAGGGAGTTCATTTGCTAAACTGCAAAGATGATGCAAATTTGTGTGTCTTAGGACGTGCTGCTGTTCTACTACACTCAGTGGTGTGGATTCTGCTCCGTTCTCAACCACATCATCATCCAGCTGGCCAGATTATTACAGGGAAACGGCACCATCACTGTGGCCAGGTACAGTTAATGTTTGTGTCTCTAAACATGCAGCATCTACACTCACCTTTATTAGGTACACCTGTTCAACTGCTCTCTAATACAAATATCTAATCAGCCAATCACATGACAGCAACTCAGTGCATTTAGCCATGTAGACATGGCCAAGATGACCTGCTGAAGTTCAAACCGAGCATCAGAATGAGGAAGAAAGGTGACTTTTGATTGTGGTCTGATTAAGAATTAAGGCAGTTCTAAAGGCAAAAGGGGGTCCAACCCAGTACTAGCAATGTGTACCTAATAAAATGTCCCATTAGTGTATACTTTGTGATTGAGGTGTGTCTGTGTGTTTTAGAAATATACAGTAAAAACATAAAATGTAATTAGTGTATTTTCACCAAACAGTTCAGAAGCTAGATGCCCTGAATACTGTTTTCCTTATTTTCTTTTATGTAGTGTGTAAAGAATATTAGCAAAGTGACCCACATTTTTGAAGAAAAGTGATCACAGCCCTGTTTTCATTTGCACAGGGTGAATGTTGCACGTAATGACCTCCCCTGGGAGTTCATGGTGGATCATGTTCCCTCTATTCTTCTCTTTCCCAGATACAGGTAAGAATAAATGGAGAGATGCACACAAACAAGAGTGTAGCGCAAAACAATAGAGTTTTTTGGAGTCCTCCTCCTCATATTCCACACAATGGTTTGGAACTGCTTTACTTTGCAGATCTGTGTATAATTATTACATTGTAATTTTAAGTTTTTAAGTGGTTTTATTGGGGATTTATGTATTTAAGATCAAATTTTCTGATTTTCCATTCTCCCCCATCTAAGTACCCAGCTGGTTTTTGGTCCTCCCTGTGATGTGTCATTTAACATTTTTTTAACTTTCATCAGTGAATTTCAGCAGAATACTTTTTTTACTCGTGTTCATTGTTCCCTCTTCTCTTTAAGAAAACACCTTAGTGTGAAGTTTCCTGACGACCTTCCCATCACATTACCCAACCTCCTCCGCTTCATCCTGCAGCACTCTGGCTCTGTGCATCACGCACACAAACCATCTGTTGAGGCAGAAGGCCCGGGACACAGTGCTGTCCTTCAGTCAGAGTTTCTGACACTCCAGCGTGAAGTTCAGGCCCTGCATCACGCCCGGGAACGTCTCTCCCAACAGCTTGCGCAGCTGTGGCGTGACAACCGACGACTAAAATTTGACGCCCGCAACTTAGAAGCAGAGAATGCCGAGCTACAGCGAGAAAGGCAGAGTTTAGAGGAGCAGCACAGAGAGAAAAGCCGGCAGCTTGGCGAGGCGGTGAGGCGGCTGCAGGAGCTGGCAGACGCCTCTGAAAATCTGCTCAATGAGAACACGCTGCTCAGGGTCCTGCTGAGGGCGCTGAAGGACAGGACAGAGGCTAGAGAGCAGGCGGAGGTGATGAGAAAAGAGATGGAACAGAAAAGAAGCCATATGGCCTCCTGAGCACAAGTCTGCGGGGAACCCTGAGAATGAGGCAGAGCAGAGGAAAGAGAAAGGAAACTAGGCCAGGAAGTGAAGGAAAGGTTGAACTAGAGGCGAGAAAAACTGTGATTAGATGCGAGAAAATGAGGCTGAAATGAGGAGATCATTTCAAATCCAAAAGGCAGCGGCCCGATAAATTCTCTCCTGAGAGAAAATAAGGAAGAAATGACAGTTACCATCTTCCAGAAAAGACTGCTGCTCAGTCAGGCAGGAACATAAGGAGAGACAAATATGACAGGTGGATAGGCAGTGAAGGAAACCACAGACAGCTCCTGTGTTGTGATCATGTGAGCTTATTCAGCTCTTTGAAACTCACTAGTTTGGGAATTCTTTGCCAACTTTACAAGTCAGACTTCTCAGCCTTGATGCTGCGCTTGCAAAGATTTATTGACTGCTTAATTGTGAAGGAATAACAAGAGAAAATGTACTACACACACCCTGCAGCCAAATGAAGCTTCCCTTAATTACTGTAAAGCTAATTTCTTTATTAAAAAATAAAGGCTGGACTAAAAAACATACTCCATGGGCTAGAATTACCTGCAGCCTGTAACAAAGAGTCAAGGTTTGTACATTTACAGAGCACTAATTCCATTCATACAGCAGCTGTGTTTTAGTCGGCAGTCTCAATGTAAATAATTCACCTCTGATGGTGTGTTTCCCACTGAAAACCTTGCTTGGGAAGGAAGGTTACGATACCTCTAATGTGAAAATCCCAGACTGGGTGTCACATATCAGATGTCTACTTAACCTTTGGGTGCATAAATGGAAATTGTAATCAAACATGGAGGAAGTCTGGACATGAAAACAGAAATAAACCTCTTAACGGAGGCCCCGGGTACTTTCCGAGAACTCACAGCATGACCTCACCTGCTGCTCTGTGAGCTGAGAGTCACATGACTAATCTCCTGGAAACATTCCCCATAAATTCCTAAAAATCAGCCAGCATTAGCTCATGTTGATTCATTATAGTTCACGTAACATAATGCTTCATTTGTTTTCAGACCTGTAGTTTTTGGCTCCATTACGATCTTTTTAAGTTGTGTGTATATGGTGAATGGATTCCATAGTGCTGTGAAACGTCACACTGTTAAAAAGTGTATCTGTTTAATGTGGTGGATACTGACGTGAATTTACTTTTTAAAAAAATATACTTTTACATTAGATAACGACTCTAGCCCTTTGTCCATTTGCTATATAATTAATACCAATCTGCATGGGCATTTCTTGGACACATTCTGTAGTTTACAGTTGCTGATTTTTAGGAAATTATGAGTAAAGTTTTCATTACATTCTCTGGAAACCCATGAAATACAGCTTTTGTTTTTCCACCATTGTTTTTCTTTATATGTATTTGCAGTACTTGGTGTGGTGTAGAATTTGGCTGCAGGGAGAGGGGGCACTAATAAAGCTGAGAAGTAATTTAAGGCTGAACCTGTGCTCCCCTGATTTTGATTGGAGCAAGAGGACTTTTTTTTGAAAGGGGATATAGTTGTTTTGTTAAACTGATCTATTTTTACATGAATCCTTGAATCACTAAATATTTCTATGTAACTATTCAGGTATTAATAACATGCTGCAGTTGTTTACATGTGAAATATTGCACCAGTTTTTACTGATTAAAAATCTTTCGTCTTATTGTCTTGCTGTGTGTCATTGTGGTCGTTTGTGGAGGTTTGTGTGTTCGAGTACACTGTGGTGTGTTGAAATACAGTTGAAATAAAAGGTTTTTACGTGTCAGGACATAATACAAAATAATCTGGTCCTTTGTCTTAAAATCAGATAAATACATCAGATGAACAGCAACACATAACATATTATGTTGTGTCATTGGGTATTTAATAAAAACTGAGCCAAAATGGAGAACCAGTGTGTGAAAAACTAAGTACATAATTGCTGCTTTTATAGGAATTAAAAGTGTAAGTAGCAACCAGGTGCTGCTAATCAAATGCACTTGATTTACTGATCATCAGCAAGTGTGAGCACCTCTATCAAAGCAGACGATTTGGCAGTTTGTAGGTCTCCTGCATTCTGGGGAGGGTTATAAGGCCATTTCCAAAAAATTTGAAGTCCATCATTCTTCACTGAGAAAGATTATTCACATGTGGAAAACAAGCACCACGTGTTCCGAGGAGTGGGCATCCCAGAAAAATTATCCCAAGGTCAGACAATGCAATGCTCAGAGGAACTGCAAAAAACCCAAGAGCTACATCTCAGACTCTACAGGCCTCAGTTAAATGTTAATGTTCATGACAGTACAATTAGAAAAACACTGAACAAGCATGGCTTGTTTAGAAGGGTTGCAGGAGCATCTTCTATCTAAAAAGATCAGCTTAGGTTTGCAAAAATTGCATCTGCGCAAACTACAAGACTTGTGGAATAATGTCCTTAGGACAATGAAACCAAAGTGGAGATGTTTGGTCATAACACACAGCAACATGTTTGGAGAAAACCAAACACAACATATCAGCACAAACACCTCATACTAACTGTCAAGCACGGTGGTGGAGGAGTGATGATTTGGGCTTGTTTTGTAGCCACAGGATCTGGGCACCTTACAGTCACTGAGTCGACCATGAACTCCTCTGAATACCAAAGTATTCTAGAGTCAAATGTGAGACCATTTGTCAAACAGCTAAAGCTTGGCTGAAATCAAGCCATGCTACAGGACAATGATCCCAAGCACAGCAGCAAATCTACAACAGAATGGCTGAAAAGGAAAATAATCAAAGTGTTGCAATGACCCAGTCAAAGTCCAGAGAACTGTGGATAAATGAATGCCCACAAACCTCAGTGAACTGAAACAATGTTGTAAAGAAGAGTGGGCCAAAATTCCTCCACAATGATGAGAGAGACGATAAAGTCAAACAGAAAATTATTACTTCAAGTTATTGCTGCTAAAAGTGGTTCTACAAGCTACTGAATCATGGAGTGAATTTAGTTCTTCACCCACTGCTTCTGCATTTTGGCTTAATTTTTGTTAAATAAATAAAAACACAGTTTAATATGTCATGCATTGTTGTTCATCTGAGGTTGTATTTACCTCATTTTTAGACCTGGTAAAGACTAGATCATTTTTATTATGTCCTGATATGTAAAACCTTAGAATTGCCAGAGGGCGCACTTTCTTTTTTACCACGACTGTATGTATAGACAATCCATTTCTCCCACTTTTGTAAAAAGGCATCTCCTTCAGATCTTATCGATAACGTCACCATTGCGTTGCGTTTCCCTAATGGGATATTTCTTATTTTTTCTTTTTTAGTAACCTCTTATTTGTAAAAATCTGAAAAAGTTTTTACTTTCTAGTTCAAATTCCCTCTTGAGTTCCTCAAAACTGTTGAATGTATTCCCCTGGGTTAATCTGCATAGTGCTGTTATATCTTTATTCCACCACTGCTTAAACTGGACCTCACTGATTCTGATTTGGGATTCACAGATCTTCCATGTTTGCTTGATATTTTCATGTCTGCTTTCCTTGTGCACTTTGTTCTCTTTATCTCTCAATGTTGCTTGTATTTGATCAGTTTCTGTGTTCATTTCTGTATCTTTCCATCTTGGAATAATGGGCACCACTAGCCAAGAAATCCATTTGTCCCAGGATCTGGGATCATTTGTGGGATGGATTGAAATAAGTATAAAAACCTTGGTTGTGTTTTGATCACATCACTTCAGTAACTAATCATTGCCATATCTGAAGTGTTTATTTTTTTCTGTATTTTGACTGTTCTCACTGTTCAACAGTTGATCACGTTTCTTCTCTTGAACAAACTTCATTTACCTACTTATTCAACATTCAATCATGATTTGCTCTTTTTAAGTTCTCGCAAATCTCACAGTTTCCAAAGACAGTCACATGTGTGAGGGAACATTTGGTGTGAAATGAGGCTGTTGCAAGAGTTTAGAATGTGACTTTATAAATGCAGAACAGATAGGACCACTGTGTGACCGTGAATTCAATACTGCTGTGCTCACAAACGGTTAAATGTCTCATCTAATTTGGAGCAGAAGGAACATGTGCTGCTAATTTAACTCTGAATGGAGGATTATGTGCCCTCATTATGTGTCCTACTGTTGGACACTGCAATTCTCTCAGAAATGTCTCCTCAATATCTTTTTACATCCCTCAGCTCCGGCTGCATACTGTTGCACCTCACGGCAGGTTCGCAAAATATATTCTGCAACACTAACACACAGTCCAAGTTATCAGTGTAGCACTGGCTCTGCCTGTACACAGAAATAAGACTACACTGATGACTTAAAAAAAAAAGAAAGAATAAAAGTACTTGGGTTTGGGCTGGGTCAGTGAGGTTCACACAGACAGTCTGAGGATCTTGTGACTTCTCATTAAGTAAACGAGGCTGACGGGAAGGTGTAGCCCTACAGAAAGCTCTGCACTGTGGGAAAACTCTCCTCTCTGTGGTGACATAGTCTGTTCTACACAAACTGTAAGTACCCTGCTTTAACTCAAAGATCAAGTCTAACATTGAATATGTTAGTGTTAGTCCGATTTTTGTGGGGTTTTTTGTCGCACTTGTGAGCCGGAAGCTTTTACTTTAAAGGACATGTTTAATCATTATGCTTTTGTGTTGAAATACATGTTTTTATTTGTGTACACAGGGAAAATGGCAAATGCACAAGTGCCTGTTGGTGAGTCTGTACCATACAGTCTGTATTTTTTAGACCAAATGGTTGTTACTCTTATAAGCTGAGCTCTAATTTCCGGTAATTCTACAAAAAACCTAATTTTGCTTTCACTTTTTTTTGGTGCTCTCAATCCTTGTTTTTGTGCAGCAACAGTTGGCCCACTGGGAGACAGCCCAGTTCAGATTGCCTGCCCTAACTGCCATCAGACAGTCCTCTCCAAGGTGGACTACTCCGCTGGTTTGCTCACCTACCTTTTCTGTGGAGGGCTCTTCTTCTGTGGGTAAGAAGGGTTTAAGCATCATTTGATTTTCTCCTGCCCCAGAAGCACCCTACAGTGTGGCTGGAATACCACATGAAAAGAGACAAAGATTTACTGTTTGGAAGCGAAAACATCCAAGAGTTGGACTGAAGGTTAATGCTACTGTAGTGTCTGTGAGTTTTTAGCAAGAGATGGTATCAATCTGGCAATGCCTGAAATTCAAGAAAACAGTGAAAAGCACCACAAAAGCTCATTAAGTAAAAGGTTTTATGTCATTCAATCCAGAGGCAAACATGATGTCATGTAAGTGCTAATTCATGCTGCCTGTGTTAGTCACAAAATCACTTTATTAGTTTTATTAATGATTTACTCAGCACTGAAAATTCTGTTCATATGTAATGATAATTTTTCTAACTTGGCCAGCTTATGACACAACTGAATGTATTTTCAGTGCCATCAGGGAACTGATGGGAAATGAACAATTTTTTTCCACATGTGATTTACTGAAAATACTGTGTATAATTAATATATATCTTTATAGCTTTAATCATTCTTTTAATCAAGCTTTCATGCCAGTAAAGACCACTGAATCTAAATAATGATTAGAGAGGGCGGATGGTTGATCATCCATACAACCAATTCCAAAAAAGTTGGGGCACTGTGTAAAATGTAAATAAAAACAGAATGCAATGATTTGCAAATCATAAACCCATATTTTATTCACAATAGAAAACATATGAAATGTTTAAACTGAGAAAGTGTACCATTTCAAGAAAAATATTAGCTCATTCTGAATTTGATGGCAGCAACACATCTCAAAAAAGTTGGGACAGGGTCATGTTTACTACTTTGTGGCATCCCCTGTTCTTTTAACAAAAGTCTGTAAACATCTGGGAAGTGAAGAGACCAGCTGCTGGATTTTTGGGAGAGGAATGTTGTCCCATTCTTGTCTGATACATGATTCTAGCTGCTCAACAGTCCTGGGTCTTCTTTATTGTCGTTTCATGATGGACCAGATGTTTTCAGTTGGTGAAAGGTCCGGACCGCAGACAGGCCAGTTCAGCACCCAGACTCTTCTACGGTTTTTATTTATATTCTACACAACATCCCAACTTTTTTGGAATTGGGTTTGTAATACTGAAGAATGGGAAAATAATAAACCGAATAAGCATTACAGTTCAAATTTACTAAGAGTAAAATAAAAGAAAAAGAAAAATGTCAGAGAGCTTTATGGAGCTCATGACTCCTGAAACTGTGTAATCAATGATTTAATAGTAAAACCTGGACTTCACCTTCAGCTCCTGTTAACGTTTTGTCAAACCAGGATCTTACAAACAGGTCTGTGTGCCTTTGGAAAACCATGCATGAAAACTATATTGCATTCTCTGGTGTTTATGGACCAGTGTTGGTGCTGACACACGGATTAAGTCTGATGTTAGTCTGATCCTGTTCATTTCATCATAAAGGACTGGCTTTAATTCCTCTAGTTGTTTGGTGTGTGATTTGTTTGGGTAGAGCTGTTTCTGTACTTTTCTTAAGCTTACGGCCTCCATTAAAACAGAAATGCAAGTCAGATCAATCCTCTAGTTTAATTTTATTTATATCACTGAATAATATATAATTACTTAATATCTCATTATCTGCAAATTGAAATTAGTGCTGACATGCACAATGTTAAAATAACATAGGGACTTAAAAAGCTCTACAGTGACATGTTGGTGGTGCTGAAAATAAAACCCATTAAAACTAATATGACTAAAGAAGATGTTTGGTGTGGTTTTACTTATTGAGCTTCTATTGGCGTACCAAGACTAAATCTTGAATTCCACAACTTGGACTACAATTGTGTTAAAACTGTTTTTTTTTTTGTTTTTTTTTAAAGAAGTGAAGATTTTATTGACACTCACTGAAAACCCAGGTGAGGAATCATTGAAGTCAAGGTGATTTCTCTTCTGGGGACAATGCTTGTTTGCTGGTATCACTTTTTTATTGAAACCCACTTGACAGCTGTAAAGATATTTCCCTCTGATGAGATGAGATGGTGTGTGGCAAAACTCTAATGGACCAGCATGACTAGTGCTTAAACTAGCTGCTAACACGGCTAAAAGTGAACCAAGTGTAATTATGAGAAACTGACTTGTAAAATGTTCAATGTTTTTTTTTAAACCCCCCTGTGATCCAAGCTCTTGTTTGGGATACATTTTTAATTTCTCCTAGCTATTTTGGATCTGTTGGACCTGATAAATATAAGATGTATTATCTTTGAACAGAACTTTTTTTGAAAGTACGTCCTCAAACACTCAAACACTTTTGAGCAGAATGAAGAATAATGTGTAGAAAAGCCAAAATATCATGTCAGCTGTCATATGTCCTCATATGGGGACATATGACAGCTGGGATAGGCTCCAGCCCTCCATGGCTGTAAATTGGATAACGAGAAGATGGATGGATGGATGGATGGGTGGGTCTCAGGAGGTTAAAAAAAAAATAACAATATGAGTAAATAAACCTGACAATAGCTGCTGTCTTTTCCAGCTTTTTCTTAGGTTGCTGCCTCATCCCATTCTGTGTGGACCGTCTGAAGGACGCCAAGCACACCTGTCCTGCCTGCAAGACTGTACTTGGGGTGTATAAACGCTTATAATGAAAAGAGCTGCAACGATTTGTTGATTAACTAATTGGTTGATCAATAGAAAAGCCATTTTCAGCTATTTTGACTGGAGATGCCCAGATTGTGATGTGGACCAGTTGCTGTTGGTATTAGTGTACAGATGGAATGAAGTGACTTTTTAACAATTTCTCCCTCCAGTCCTTTGAAAATTAAAACACTGAGACCAAGCAAATAATGAGCTCTGATGACTTTTGGAAGGATGTGCAATATGTATTTATTATTAATCTCTCAAAGGTATTTTAGTAGACTGGATAAAGAAAGTGCTATCACGAAAAGGAATACAACAATACAAAACCCAAAACTGTTATCTTTCACCTGAAACTATCATTTTTCTTTTTAATCCTCATTTTAACAATCAGCATTTTAACTGAACCACCAAGAAAAAAAAACAAAACAAAACAAAAAAAACAAACAAGTAAAGCAAAAATATGACTTTAAATATAATGTGTGGAAAAGTTTCAGGAAGATTTAGTAATCAAAAATACATCATTTACATTTATTATCTTATTGCACCTGAATTATTTTCGTCATAGTGAGCAATACAAGCAATGAAGTAAATGCCCTTCTGTTTAACATCATTTCTTTCTATTAATGATAAATAAAAAAAACTTTATTTCAAGCTATTATCCACTTATCTACCATTTTGTACTCCAAATTCCAATAATCATCCACGAGTCCAGTTTTCTTCACATTATAACGTGCTGAGAAGTGATGAGGAGTACAAGAAGAGCAACGAAAGAGAAGCCAGTATCTCGGACTGGGGGAGCATTGCCTAGAAAGAAACACAAACTCACATTAGAGATCAATTAAATTGTACTTTCTGCCCTTGATTTGACTTCTTTGTGGAACATTACCATATCAACAGCTAGGGTGTTTTAGAAGACTCCTCAACAAAAGCAGTTCAGATTTAGCAAAAGTTCAACAAGTGGGCTTTTTAGAAAACTGCTCGATTAGTCACTACCAACCGACTCAGCACAAAGTTCTTTTCAACATCTTTTAACGACCTCTAATGGTCAAAATGTGTCTGAAAGTGAAAGACTAAAACAAAACAGCTGTCCATCATTAAAAATATATAAAGAAAATCTTACTATAATACACTAAATCTCTGTCTGTCTGTCTGTAAACTCCTTCTACACGACCAGGAGTTGAACAACCAAAGTTGGCGCACAGGTACATTTTAGGCCCTTGAAGGCTCTTATCTATATCAGATATTTTGATGTCATCATGTTGCCTAGCAGCCACCTACCAACAGGCTAAAATGACCAATGTTTAGCATTTATGCACCTATAACACCATATGAACACAATGTATCTAACATCTAATTTAGCAAATATTTAATATATTCATTTTTTATATCAAGTTCTGATGTTTACACTATCAATATGTCAAATTGACTGTATTTAGGGACTGTAGTGTGGGCATGTACTAGTTTTTCTAAATTTGGACTCTTATAATATGAAAATAAGTTTTTTTTCAGTATTTATTTCAGACTGGGACCATTAATCAAACTGGAGACCTTACAAGTGAAAACCAAGTTCTCCATCACCACCAATGTGTTTTTTTTCTTGTCAGTGCTTGTAATGTAAGGTAATCTCTACACAATGGTAACAAAACAGCAGGATATGACACGAAAAAGTTTAAAATGACTAATGGAAAGATTTAAAATGACAGCAGGTCAGCTGCCAGCTTAACATCTGATGTTTGCCTGCTTTATTTCGGCCTCCCTTACGTCCTGTGCTCCTGATCAACACTTGGGCCCAATTCCATCCCGACCCCTACACCCTCTCCCTGCATATGTTCACTCTATGTGTGGATGGTCTGCCACATTAAGTGCTAATCCAAACCCACTACCCTTAAGTGGATGTGGCTTATAAAGTCCTCCAGCACTGATAACAGTGGATTTGCTGTACTGTGGGAGTTTCCCGTTTAAGGTAAGCACAGGAAATGTCTTTGGCTTTTGAAGCTAATGAGCTAATGTGGCTGTTCAGTCTGTTACTTTTACTTCGGATGTTCAGTGTTTTTGCATTTGAAGGACTGAAAAAATGACCAGACTATTTCTCTACTATAGCTGCTTTTAACAGTACTAAAACCAAAATCCAAAAGCTCGACAGGCCTACTATGCTTATCTGTGGTTGGTAAGCTAATAAAATGAAGCCTACTGTCTTTTCTTAATTGCAGTATTATTGTAAGTCATCTTTATTTTCTACACATTAAAGTCATTATTAAAACAACAATTGCCCAAAACTGGAGGGCTTTTCTTAGAGAGGAATACTGGTCTCATTAGCTTCCAAAATATCTCAAGTCTTCCTGTACCATGCTTAAATATTGCCTACATACACAGTTATCTTGGCAAATCTATTATCAGGTATTAGGCACTGCAAACTGCCTTTAGGCTTTTTATAATGTGGTACTGTGGCCTTATCTGAGCTGCTGTTCTTTGAATGTTTTACCCCATGCTACCTTTTGTAATACTCACCTGTGGGTTTTGCTGTGGAGCTGGTGGATCCAGAGGTTGTTGTTGTTGATTTTGTTGGTGATGTTGTCGTTGATGTTGTTGGTGATTTTGTTGTTGACGTAGTTGATGTTGTCGTTGATGTTGTCGTTGATGTTGTCGGTGATTTTGTTGTTGAAGTCGCTGATGTTGTCGTTGATATTGTTGGTGATGTTGTCGTCGTCGATGAGACCGGTGTAATGACAGAGGAGTTAGTGACAGTGGAGTTGGTGATAGGTGGGGTGGTGGTGGGGTCAGCCTTGCCTCCTGTAACCCCCACTCCTAGCTTACTAAGATCTGACTGGTACTGCACGCGGATCCAGTTTTGTACCACTGTCTCATTTTCATAGGACTTCAAATCTGGGAGGTTGGCGCCAAGAAGACCTTGAACTTCATCAACAGTCAGGTTCTATGAAGAACAGAGCAGATACATTGTCATGAGCAAATAAACATACACTTATTTTGTCACACTCAGATACTTCAACAGAACAAAAACGCTAGATTTAGTTTTACAACTTATCAGGCTTGTCTAATGAATTGAGTGAAGTAAATAAATCGAGGCACTACATGATGCAAGAGTCCAGCATGTTCCTTGGCCAAGTCTGGTGCATTTATTTAAAACACAAGAAGTCTGTAGTAGCAGTAATAGTATTTTACCTATTTTACCCCCTATTGTTGTTTGCAATTTGTAGAGACAAGCAATAGATCTTACAATGACTTCTGACACTGTTAGTCTAAAATTAAAAATTAAAATCCTAAAATTAAAAATTTAAATCCAATTATGAAGAAGCAAAGCACATACACACTGAGCACACACATGCAGCACTGACCTGTATAACACTCTCAAGTAGCCCAGTGAAGGTAGCGAGGTCCATACTGATATTAGCAGACACTAAACTTTTGACAAACGCAGCATCTGCACCCGCTGCAAGACGGGAAAGAAATGAAAATTAAGTTAACTTTCAGATGTGTTTAAATGAAGGTTTTCTGCATGCAATGCATGTGAGAGGGGTTGAGAGGTCTGTTTGCTTACATAGGTAAGGTTGTATGAGCTGGTAAGTGGAAACGGGGACAGCTGAGCGGGTGTTTGTGCTAAATGCTTTATAGGCGATGTTGAACAGTTCTTTCTTTTTTTCAGTGGTGCAGTTGGACATGTCCAGGGCATCGGCGTTTCTGCAGAACATAAAAACACACAGGGATGATGCATGGAGTTTATTCAGTTCATAAAATTTCTTATTTTCTGCTGCACAGAAATTTTATTTATCATCATTTTCTAGAATAATTTAAAGATTTATGTGGGTCCACCTGCTTTTGTTTTTTGATGGTGTAAGTCCAGAATCCCTGCCTGAACTTTAGCCAGCGTGTTCTTGTACCTTTCAGATATTACCTGCCTCTAATGTTATGGCGCTTTTGTAAAAATAACCTCCAAACACACAAACACACACACACACACACATACACAGCCTTGATGTCTTACTTGAGACTTTCTTGGGAAATGTTCCTCAGAACATCAATATCCAGGGAGCACAGGTTTGCTCCTCCAATGACGTTGAGCTCTGCACTGCCGAGACTGTTCCCGTTTACACTCAGATACTTGGAGATGATGGCTTTGGCCTTGATGAGGAGAAACAAGCGTCGATGACAAGACACAAGCATGTAAAGCAAGCACACATGTGCATTATGTTTTATTCTGTTTGCTCACCAGACTCGGGTCCCATGCCCCATTTGAGGAGTCCATCAAAGCAGCAAGCGTGTCAATCTCAGTGATAGTCC
The DNA here is from genome assembly GCA_015108495.1 of Heterochromis multidens. NCBI lineage: Eukaryota > Metazoa > Chordata > Actinopteri > Cichliformes > Cichlidae > Heterochromis > Heterochromis multidens. The sequence goes on from VUQS01068719.1 coordinate 19,078, forward strand.
ACATACTGATGTCTTCCATAGTGGCTACACGGGACGCCGTGCCTAAGATCTGAACCTGAAATTCTGGGATGATGGAGCTGACTTTGTAAGCCTATAAATGTGGGAAAGTCAGAAGAAATTTAAACTCAAAGTAAGGTAACAAACTGTTCAAAGAGAAAATTGCTGAAAAAAACAACAACAACAACAACAATGCAGTAACACCAAAAAAACAAACAAACAAACAAACAAGAAGTTAGTGTTTGAAAAACGTGTAGGCTCATGCTTAATCTTTTTAAGATCATCAGCAAAAACTCACTTAAAATTTTAGGCTTATAAAGATTTAGTTGCTGATATTTTCTTAAACTGAATTTTCCTGTTTTGTTTTTTACATTGTTTGTTTATTTTTAAAAAAATTCCTTTTGATTTGAGAATATACCTTATAACAAAATAAAAACAAAAATAGAACAGAGTGCATACGCTCTACACAGCATTAACTCCCCTGTTTTTCTGTTTGGTTTTACTAGTTACATTACATTAGAACAGAAGATGTCACTTTTTTTCCGACTTTTATTAACTCAGATGATACTTTAACCTACGTGTTATTTCTATACACACAAGTTTTTAAGCTCCACCTTTTTGTCTTAGTGAAGATATTTATCACTTCCAGTTAAGCTAAGTCTGGCCTAAGTGGGATGATAACTGTAATCCATTTTAACCACAATTCTGTAAATTGTGCTGCATCAAATTGTAGCAACTTTGTTGTCAGAGCTTTTTTCCCCTCCTCCAATAAGTAGCGCTCTCATTTAGTAAGTAATGAAAAACCTTATGATGTTTTTCTACCCAAATTCCCTCCAGATGTGTGAAAGGGTAGTTTTCCATTGTAATTTATAAATATTTTTCCATTCCTCTGCAGGTAAAACTATTCTGCCTTCACTTTCCCATTTATCTTTAATATGTTGGATGTTGAGTGGCACAGTGGTGGAGTGGTTAGCACTCTGGAGTTTGGATGTTCTCCCCGTGTCTATGTGGGTTCACTCCGGGTACTTTGGCTTCCTTCCACAGTCCAAAGACATGCATGGGGTTGGGTTAATTGGTGATTCTAAATTAACTGTAGATGTGAATGTGTTGTCTGTTTCTATGTGTCCAGCCCCCCCACGACCCTGAATTGGATAAGTGGAAGAAAATGGATGGATGAATGTTGGGTGTCAACTTTTGAGGACTCGTGGAAGCCCTTGTAAAGTCTGGATATTATTTTATATCTACAGGGTGGGCCATTTATATGGATACACCGTAATAACATGGGAATGGTTGGTGATATTAAAGTCCTGTTTGTGGCACATTAGTATATGTGAGGGGGCAAACTCCCCAAGATGGGTGGTGACCATGGTGGCCATTTAGAAGTCGGCCATCTTGGATACAACTTTTGTTTTTTCAATAGGAAGAGGGCCATGTGACACATCAAACTTATTGGTAATGTCACAAGAAAAACAATGGTGTGCTTGGTTCCAACGTAACTTTATTCTTTCATGAGTTATTTACAAG
>VUQS01068720.1:4704-16765 GCA_015108495.1 Heterochromis multidens
AACATCTCAAGCTCCAGGATAGTAAAGTGAAAAGAAATTAACTACCCAGTCTTAGCTGGAAATAATTTCACAATTTAACGCACACACACACACACACACACACACACACACACGATCAACAATAAGAGGAGACATTGTTGTCCCAAACAGGAAAACATTTGATGAGATGACCTTCATAATAATCAGAATATAAAATAGTTTTTTTTTTTAACTATTCCTTTTCACATAATTCATGTCTCACTTCACCTGTGTTCTACCTAATGTAACTGGGATCTTGCTTTTTTTCATGCCACAGGTTACCAAAGTTAAATTCAGAGTTTTTCTTCACCAGAGTTAGCATATCTGCTGATAAGAGTGATACCACTTTGTGACTGGCTGGTATGACTGGGTGTTGCAGAAAGTTAAAGTTTTGGTAATTAGCAGAAGACCCCTATGAGTTTAAGATCAAGGAAACAGTTTACCCTGCCCGGGATAGAGTTACTGGGGCCCTGTCCTGGAGCCAGGCCTGGGGAGGGTGCTCGACAGAGCGCCTGGTGGCTGGGCCTTAGCCCATGGGGCCTGGCCAAGCGCAGCCCAAAGAGGATACATGGGACCACCCTCCTGTAGGCCCACCACCCGCAGGAGGTGCCTTAGGGGTCAGGTGCAATGTGTGTCGGGCGGTGACCAAGGGCGGAGACCCTGGCGGACCGATCCCTGACTAATGAAGCTGGCGATCGGGACATGGAACGTCACCTCTCTGGTGGGGAAGAAGCCTGAGCTAGTGCTTGAGGTTGAGAGGTCCCGATTAGATATAGTCGGGCTCACCTCTGGGTAGGGGAATGGGTACTGACTGTCATCTGCGCTTATGCGCCGAATGACAGTTCAGAGTACCCGGCCTTCTTGGAGTCCCTGGGTGGGGTACTTGAAGGTGCTCCACCTGGAGACTATCGTCCGACTGGGAAACTTTAGCATTCATGTGGGCAATGACAGAGAGACCTGGAGGGGTGTGACTAGGAGGAACGGCCTGCTTGATCTGGACCCGAGCAGTGTTTTGTTACTGGACTTCTGTGCAAACCACAGTTTGTCCATAATGAACACCATGTTTGAACATAAGGGTGTCCATAAGTACACGTGGCACCAGGACACCCTAGGTCATAGATCGATGAACGATTTTATAATCGTATCATCAGATCTGCGGCCGTATGTTTTGGACACTCGGGTGAAGGGGGGGCTGAGCTGTCAACTGATCATCACCTGGTGGTGAGTTGGATCAGGTGGAGGGGGACGATGCTGGACAGACCTGGCGTGCCTAAACGTATAGTGAGGGTGTGCTGGGAACGCCTGGCAGAGGCCTTGGTCCGCGAGATCTTCAACTCCCACCTCTGGCAGAGCTTCGACAGCATTTCGAGGGAGGCTGGGGACATTGAGTCCGAATAGACCATGTGGTGGTGAGTTGGATCAGGTGGCGGGGGAGGATGCTGGAAAGACCTGGTGCACCTAAATGTGTAGTGAGGGTGCACTGGGAACTACCACATCTGACAGAACTTCAACAGCTTTCCGAGGAGGCTGGGGACACTGAGTCCGAATGGACCATGTTCAGCACCTCCATTGCTGAGGCCGCTGCACTGAGCTGCAGCTGCAAGGTGGTTGGTGCCTGTCGTGGTGGCAACCCCCGAACCAGATGGTGGACACCGGAGGTGAAGGGAGCCATCAAGCTGAAGTGGGAGTCCTATTGGGTTTGGTTAGCCTGTGGGACTTCGGAAACAGCTGATGGGTACCGGCAGGCCAAGCGGAATGTGGCTCGGGCAGTGTCTGAAGCAAAAACTCTGGTGTGGGAGGAGTTCAGTGAGGCCATGGAAAAAGACTTTCAGACTGCCTTGAAGCGATTCTGGCAAACCGTCAGGTGACTCAGGAGTGGAAAAGCGGTGCTCTACTCACACGGTGTATAGTGCAGGTGGGGCGCTGCTGACTTCAACTGAGGACATAGTCAGGCGATGGAAGGGATACTTCGAGGACCTTCTTAATCCCACTGGCACGTCTTCTGTAGAGGAAGCAGAGTCTAAGGATGAGGGAGACGACACGCATTTCACTGGGGGCAAGGTCACTGAGGTAGTTAAACAACTCCTTGGTGGCAGGGCCCCTGGGGTGGATGAGGTTCCCCCTGAGTTCCTGAAGGCTCTGGATGTTGTAGGGCTGTCTTGGTTGACACGCCTCTACAATGTCGCGTGGAGATCTGGGGCAGTACCTCTGGATTGACAGACCGGGGTGGTGGTTCCCATCTTTAAGAAGGGGGACTGGAGGGTGTTCAACTATAGAGGGATCACACTTCTCAGCCTCCCCGGGAAAGTCTATGCCAGGGTGCTAGAAAGGAGAGTTCGTCCGTTAGTCGAACCTCAGATGCAGGAGGAACAATGCGGTTTTCATCCCGGTCGTGGAACACTGGACCAGCTCTTTACCCTCTCAAAGATATTTTAGGGTGCGTGGGAGTTTGCCCAACCAGTCTGCATGTGTTTTGTGGATTTGGAGAAGGCATTCGACTGCGTCCCTTGGAATATTCTTTGGGAGGTGCTTCGGGAGTATAGGGTGTCTGGCCCGTTGCTACGAGCCATTCAGTCCTTATACAACCGTTGCAAGAGCTTGGTCCGCATTGCCGGCAATAAGTCAGACTCACGAGGAGAGACAGGGTGTTGGACTCTGCCGGGACTGCCCTTTGTCACCAATTCTGTTCACAATTTTTATGGATAGAATTTCTAGGCGTAGCCAAGTGGTGGAAGGCTTCCACTTTGGTGGTCTCTCATCTCTGCTTTTCGCAGATGTGGTTCTATTGGCTTCATCAGTTGGTGGCCTCCAGCTCACACTGGAGCAGTTCGCAGCCGAGTGTGAAACAGTGGGAATGAGAATTAGCACCTCCAAGTCTGAGGCCATGGTCCTCAGCTGGAAAAGGGTGGAGTGCCCACTCTGGGTCAGGGACGAGTTGCTGCCCCAAGTGGAGGAGTTTAAGTATCTCGCGGTCTTGTTCACGAGTGAGGGGAGAGGGGAGCGGGGGATTGACAGACTGATTGGGGCTGGGGCTGCAGCTGCAGTGATGCGGATGCTGTACCGGTCTGTCATGGTAAAGAGAGCTGAGCGTAAAAGCAAAGCTCTCGATTTACCGGTCGATCTACGTCCCTACCCTCAGCTATGGTCACGAGCTTTGGGTAGTGACCGAAAGAACGAGATCACGGATACAAGCAGCGGAAATGAGCTTTCTCCGAAGGGTGGCTGGCCTCTCCCTTAGAGATAGGGTGAGGAGCCCAGCCATCCGGGAGGGGCTCAGTCGAGCCGCTACTCCTCCACATCGAAAGGAGCCAGTTGAGGTGGTTCGGGCATCTGACGAGGATTCCTCCTGGGCGCCTTGTGGGGGAGGTGTTCCGGGCATGTCCCACCGGGAGGAGAGGGGCAGACACAGGACACGCTGGAGAGATTATATCTCTCGGCTGGCCTGGGAATGCCTCGGTGTTCTCCCGGATAAGCTGGAGGAGGTGGCCGGGGTGAGGGAGGTCTGGGCTTCTCTGCTTAGGCTGTTGCCCCCGCAACCCGGCCCTGGATAAGCGGAAGAAAATGGATGGATGGAAATTAGCATTTTCATTGTATATTTGTGCACCACCTTTTGAATGTATTGTGCACTTCTTTATGTATTAACTAAGACTTTTCAACAATACTCTACATTTAGTAACTCAAAGTTAACATTTTTAAACATTTTCGAAAGCCAGTTAAAAAAAAAAGAAATCTCATTTATAAAAGTATTTGGATCATTTAGTATTTTTTAGAAGCTCATTTGGCAGCAGTTACAGCTTTGAGTCTTCGGTTCTTCTGAGTCTTTGGTTGGACCACTTAAGAGTTGTGATATGACTTGATGTTTTCATTGTGTGCTTTGGTTTACTGTCCTGCATAGATATACCATGGTGCACTAGCTGGTGCACTAATAGTTACTTCTGCCCACAGACCTCAGTTGCTGATGCTTTTCCCTCAAAGTGGCTTCTGTTAGAAATAAAATAGTTAAATTGAGCTTTTAGGTGGTCTTTTATACACACTGTAATTGTGCTTAATAAATAAAACAATTAAATTGAGCTTTTGGGTGATTTTTATATACATTGAAAAGTCAACGTGAAATCCGAACATAATGTACTAGACATAGATGGCATAAGTAGAAATAGGGACTGGGAATTGGAGGTCCATATCAAAACTTAAGTAAGTAAGGAGAGGCAGGGAGGAGTTTTCTTTCTTTATCTTACAGGGATGGAGCCAGATGGGAGGACGAAGTCGGTTGTTGATGATGACGACAACGACCAATCAGAGGGGGCCAAGTCTAAACCATGTCTGCTCTCCAGCAATAGCCAATCACAATAATATTTTGTTTTGAATGCATTATAAAAACTGTTGTGCCCAGTTTGGGGGCACCCTCTCTGTGAGCAGACTCTGTCTCACAGGGGGGCCCAGCGCTATAACTGGAATCTTCAACTGCTCAAGCTTAATAAATCTTAAAATATATAGCATGTCTCCTCCTCTTTTTCTTCAGGAAAAAAAGAACCTAACACTTCCATCTGGCCACTCTCCTACTCTGACACTACTACTACCATTCTACCTGGTAACCTTCCTCACCAATGCAGCTCATTTTTATTTCTATAGCACCAGTTTACAATAGCCATCTCAACAAGGCCCTTGTTTCTAGGTTAGGTCCTAGGTCAGTTTGTCCTGATTGTGAAATCTAGGAAAATTCCTGGTGATTGCGATAATTGAGACCACTGTAAAAAAAAATTTAATTCCTTCCCTGATCTATGCGTTGCCACAGTTTCATTATAGATCATATAGTCTACGGAGAGTTCCTTGGATTTCATATATTTGGTTTTTGTTATGAAATGCAGTGTTGATTGTTGGACCTTATATACACAGGTGTATGTGATTCAGATAGTCAGTTCAATTTGCCAGAGGTGAACTCCTGTCAAGCTCCAGATACACACCAAATTACTAAATAAAAGAGGATGCACCAGATCCCAACTTGGAGGTAAATGCACATGCAAATAACACATTTCAGCTTCTGAGAATTAATACATGTGCAAAAATGTGAAAAATAAGCATGGTCTCGTGTAATGTTATTATGTCAAAATGTGTCATTTTAAGCTTAATTTGAATCTCAATTTAATCTCAAACCTACACTATGACTGTATCCAAAAAAAGTCTGCCAGATTTTACAAAGTATTCAGACCCTTTCAGATTAATTTTTGTTCTCATAAAGGGCGATTTATTCCCTCAACATAAATCAACAAATGCTTAAGATATTGTATTTCCACTGTAGTGTAAAAACTGAGTGAGGCTCTGAATATGGAATGTCATGGCTGAAGTACTATGCAAAAACTGAAAGACTGCTTTTGGTGTACACATTGTTAATTGTTGTTCTGGAATAATTTGGTCAGCATTAAATCTTGCAGCTGATCATTTCCAGAGCTGCAGAAATTGCTGTGGTAGAGTCAGGTCTTTCCATCTGCACTAAAAAGAAGTGGAGTGGAGGGAGAAGCATTTTAGAAAAGACCCAGGTTGCTGAAATAAAACGAGAACCTAGTGTCAAGTTTAAGTGGGCCAGTTTAAAGTTAAGGTCGATGCAGCACATTGCAAAATTACCTCCTATTTGGCAGACAGCACACATTCCTATGTCACTTACAAGTTAGCAGAAGGAGAAGGTGGTTGAAGATCTCTTCTGGCTAGATAATAAAGGGTCATGACATTCAGCACTTCCAAGGCCAGGAGTGCATGACAGCTCTTTCACTAAAGTGGAAGATAGATTGAATGCCTAGATAGCCACAGAGAGAAAGAGCCAAGTCAGTCATCAAGGGCCCCTAGTAGAGAAGATTCTATTGATTGCACATTCCTGCTCCCATGAACAAACTAGAAGAAAACAATGCTGTATATCAGTGATATGTCCTGAAGCTTGAAGGACTGTAAATCTTGTAAACAAAGAGAGGATGATATGAGCGCCTTGCACATGGAGTCGAACTAGAATCTCAAACCAGTACTTCCACAATTTCTGGAAGATTTTTCTGAAGATTTTTCTAACCCTAACCCATGAATGTTTTTTTTGAAAAATGCTACGGTTTAATATTTACAAGTTATCAGTCTGCTAACAGTAAACCTGCAAACTGACTCATTTTTATTCCAAATGAAAAATATGTCAATAAATGGTTAGATATACTTAGAGTGCACACTTACACTTTGTAAGATGCGAATGTAAACTGAATGAAAGGATTTTCAAATAATTTTGAAAATTATGTAATCAAAAATAGCGCAAAGACAGCTTATCAAATGCTGAAACTGACAACTGTTATTCTTTATGAAAAATTGCATGCTCATTTTAAAAACCTGACATCTGAGAAGGCACCATTGATGCTGAATGACTAAAACATGATTTGGAGCATTACGGCCTACTATCTTTATATAATTTTCTATATATGACCAGATAAAATTCCTTACACTACAAGGTACATTTATCTTTTTCAAAGATGTTCATACTGCACTTCTATGAACTTAAGCATCTTATCTAATTTGCAAAAACACCCACGGCCAGTTTTTGACCACGCATGCCTTTGGACTCTGGGAGGAAGTCAGAGTACCCAGTACCCATGCACGTTGCAAATCTAGCTTGCAAGTATTGGCTAATGATACTTGTTCAAAAACAATGAACTTGCAATAAAGCAAGCAGTGGTTGGCATCACAGTGGCTACTTTTATCTTTTCTATACATGATCACACAGAAAACATTGACCACATTATGAAATGGAAAATACCACAGAGCTGTTGAGCTGCTGAAATGCCTTCTGAAGTAAGAATGGGAAGATACTGTGGTTTAAAAAATACAGCCACTGGTTTCTTTAGTTCAGTTCTTACAGCATTTTCTTACTGGAAATGAAGAAGTGATGCAACACAGTGGTGAGTATGCCCCTTGGTGGTGGTGGTGAAGGTGGTGACGCATATCATTTATTCTACATGCATAAATATCCAATATCAAGGTGACTAGTCCAGCTGCTAAATGAATTCCCTGTTACATTTAAATTAGCACAATTGCTGGACACCCCAAAGAAACTACTACTTGAAGAAAACACTTGTAAAAGGTAGGTCTTTTTCTAAAATGTAACATTTCTTAGTTGCTGGATAGGTCATAGGCTGTAAGTATATAACTGGGAATGCTAATGTGAGCATCTAATTGACAAGAGCTTTCTTCTGTGGACCTGACTACAATCTGTACTGTTACAACACTGAGTGACTGACTGACTACTGGCACTTTAAAAAAAAGAAAAACTCTAATTCAAGCTTGGGCACTTATACTTTTTACAATTTATATACTTTATTTAATGCTTTTAGAAGTGAAAAAAAAAAATATATATATATATATTTTTTTTCATTCAGTCTAACCCTGGAATTACCTTGTGTACCGTGTATAATTTTCATAGGCTTACAGTCATGCTGACCCATTATCTATTGCTTATTGAATACAATAGGCAACTCTGTCATGGCGAAGTACTAATACACAGGGTAAAACTATCACTAGGGTTTCCCTGGGTTAATTAATTCCCTGGGTGGTGTTGGCAGCATCTGACCAAACTAAAAGGGGCGTTTCACGGATCATATGACTCTTATTCAACAGAAAATGATTCCTATGAGTGCCACCTACTACAGAGCCATTATCAAATGGTGATTAAAAATCTATAAAGAACATAAAAATACCAGTAAAATGTAACACTGTTGTAAAAAGGACAAGAGATGAATGCTGAAGCTAATCATTAATCTGGTGGTTTAAGCACAGAGCAGTAAAATAAACATTTGAATTCAAGTTAATTATTTTAATGCTGAGTGCGCTCTCAGCGTGCTGTTTATTTCTGAGGTGACGGCTGGACATTAGCGCTCTGAAACTTTAAACTGGATCCATTTAAACATTAAAGGTTACTGTCCCACAGCCTGATAAAGGAGACGTGGAAATCACTTTAGTTTGTCGCAGATCAAAGTGAAATTAATTTGACTGATTTAGCAGGTATTCTTGGTGTGTGTTCTGTATTCTAGTAGCTGCAATTCCAGCAGTGTAAGGAGACTTGGCAACAGATTAGAATCAAGTATAACATTTATACATTTTCTATATCACCAAATTAATACACGGGCATTCCTGTGACAATGCGATGCAGTTTACACTTCATTCAGTGGTTTTAGTAAATTATGGTTTAACAACTTGCACATATAAAATGTATTCCCCCAGCAGAGAATCTGTATTGTGCTTAAAGCATGCTGTGAATAAAAGAATCAGTGAAAACATGGCACTTCCAGCCAATTTTAAACCGAAACTTGGAACATAACCTGCTATTAACAGTTTTTTTTTCTCTCTCAGCTGCAGACTGGGTGGTGTTTCAGGGTTTGAGAGTAAAGATAAAATATAAAAACAGAATGCAAACATGGGCTTAGTCTACATACAAATTTGATGGGGCCAGCAAGTACAGTGTAGGCATCCTGTTTTAAGATCATATATTAATGCCTATAGAACAATAAAACTAGAAGAAAAAAAAACAGAATAAAGCTGCGTCTAATCTATATTTATTACTAAAGCTCATCAGTGGAACAAATACACTGGATGCTATTAAAAAACTTTAGACCCTCCTACTCTCCCCGCAGAGGTCCAAGGGATCTTCCAGGAATGGTGATGCTATTTTCTGAAAAATTGATTGTTCAGTAGGCGGGGATTTCATACCTGTTGATCTCTAATCTAGCAGCATAAGGTACCATGGCGATTCACCCTGGTGGGAAGTAAACCACCTTTGTAGTACAGAAAACCCAGGGTTAACACTGAAGTTATCTGCATAAGACAAAATTTTGCTTCATAGTATAGGCCTCAGAAGGAGGTATGTCTGCAAACGTGTCCATTTTTCTGTTTGTTTTTTGATAATACATATAGAATATCCATGTAAATGTAAATTTAACAAATACTTTCACTTTCCAGGAAACAGAGGAAGACTGATACTAAATACATAAAAAAGACTGAAAGTGCATTCTGAATTGGCTTGAGTTTAGATGGAGTTTAAATATAGGGATTAGAAGTATCAAGGACTTTTTTTTACCGTTTCTAATAAAGCTACTGAAGGCAGATAGATATATACCAAAGAGATTGCAAGAAAATGTAGACATGAGATATTCAAGTGGGAAATCTTGAGGGAGTTAATTTATCTTACTCTACTGTGAGGCTGTGTTGTCTTTGTTCTTTAAAGAAAAAGACTTTTCTGAATATAAAACTGGCTATGTAATAATTCAGTAGCACTGATACTCATTTCGCTCAAGCCATTCACTTGACAATTCACTGTACAATTTCAGGTTGCAGGTTTTGTACCTGTGGGAATCACTACAGCGCCCATCTTTATCACCAGTGTACAACTGTGTACAATTGTCAATTTCTGTTATATATTAGTTCAAATACTTCCTAAGAAATGACTGTCATAAGAATTGCTGGTAACACTTTAAAATGTCACTGTTAAGCATTAGTAAGGTATTAGTAAGTGCTTAATTTATCATTTATAAAGTATTACTCCTCCTTAGTGTGTAATTTATAAATACAGATATAAATGTTTATTCATGATAAGCTCATATACAACGTGTTCATGGTATAATTTAGAAAGTCTAAATAAGTGATTAACAAAGTATTTAGATCGTTTGAGAGTGTTAATAGAGGTTTTATAAAAACTTATTTCATAGTAAAATTCATTGTTTATTATTAATTAAATGAAATAGTCAGGGTGTCTGGTGCTGTGCTTTCACACAGGTGAACTCAGCTGAAATGAAACAAGTACTGGATGGTCTCCTTCTCCTTCTCATTCAATGAAAACTTAGAGCAGCTCCTCGGGGTAAGGAGGTCATCAGGTTAAGAGGTGGTTCTCAGTCATCAAGGAAATCCCAAATCAATGGGCATTTGCATGGAATCTTAAAATCCCCAGTATGTAAAACAGGGATGTTATTGCATTAAATCAATAAATACCAATATTTAAAGGCCATAATGAAAATAAAAACAGAATTCTCAAAATACTGCTTCAGCACTATTTTTGGTACAACAATTCTTGCTCAGTATTCTACCTTTTCATATCCATCATGGCTTCTTTTTTATTTTTTTAATCAAAACAAACAAAGGCAGAAATAAACTACATTATCTAAAAGTTTAAAACAACCATAACACCAGCAAATGTAAAGTCAAGTTCACCTCTCAGCAAAGGAAAATAGAGACTGTGATGCTAACATATTTTTGACCAACATGACTTTAAGGCTAGTTAGCCACACTAGCTCAGCTAAACTCACCAAGAAACAGTTCCACAGTTAATCCTGACATTCATGTTCCTGAATCTCCTCTTTCCATCTGCACAAGTGTTGTCTCACACTACAGTTATCCTCAAACAACACAACTTGTTTTAACTGAATGAGCTTCTAATTCAGCAACTGTGGCAGTGGAGTCAGGGGAGGCCAGCCAGCACACCAGTCTGGCATAATCCAATCAGGCCTCACCTACGCTGAGGCCTGACAAGGGGTGGTGGAAAGCGGCAAGTGGAAAGTGGCAGCTGGCGAGCTGCGCAGCAGGCTGAAAAGCTCAGAGAGCTGAGCTGGAGACCCGGGAGCTGGAAAGCTGCGGGAGCTGAGCTGGAGAACGCAGCTGGGAAGAGCTGCGTAAAAAAGCCAACTAACAGCGCCCATGTCGCAAATAAAAACTCACTCATGCCGGCAAACCTGCCTGTCTGGGTCCCGTTTGTTATAGCAACATTCCTTTTGACTTCTTACAAAGGTAAAACAGCTACCTACAGAGGGGGTGGGACTTTATTTTCTGTTCTTTTTTAAGAAATAAAGAAGAGGAAAATTCAAGAAAATAATACAGAAAATTACAGAGAAAATAAAAATACATACCAAGAGCTGTAAATTTTGTAAAAAAAAACCAAAACAAACAAACAAAAAAAAACACTACAAAAAACCGAATTAATGTCAGTAATTTTCCTCAAACTGTGGAATGATTGGCTTAATCAGTCAATTCACACTTAACATTGGAGAGGAAAAAGGCAAGTCAGTCCTCTTCTTCCTTTTTTATTTTCTGTTCTCTATTAAGAAATAAAGAAAAGGAAAATTAAGTCCCGCCCCCTCTGTAGGTAGCTGTTTAACCCAATGGCTGCATAGACAACCTGACAGCTCCCCAAAAGTGAAGCCAAAACGTCTCTATCGCCACCTGGTGTCTGGCTGCAGTATAGGTCATAAACCCTGCCCCCTCCATGTTATTGGATAGGACTGGAGTCAAACTAAAACAAAAAGGTTCTCCTCAAATAATTTTCCCCCAAAGATTCTGCCATTATTAGGAGTTCTCATCACGATTTGGGTTCAAGGGGTCACCTTTCTCATAAGTTTGATTTTAATTACTAACTTGATGCTGTTAAATTGGGGTGCAATGTTTGATTGGCAGCTGCAGTCACGGAGAAACTTGTGTATCTCTGTTCAGGAATTGCAGATAGAGCAAAGACACTGAAAGGAGGTCCTGTGTTTACTTTCCAAAACCACAACTGTCTGTTTCAAACTGACAGCGTGAGGTGTTCTGCAGTAAACTGAACTAACTGACATAAGGACCTGAGGCACCAGTAAGCCCAAGTACTGTTCCAATTCAAAGTACACATGAAGTCAAGTAATCTCATTTTCGCGATGTGTTCCTGCTCCACCCATTCTATCAAGGATGCATCGGTGGTGCCTTGTGTGTACTTGGTGCAGCCAAGTATCCCAGAATGCATTTTGTCCTAAACTCAAAAGCGGCAATGGCGGATGAGAGCGACCAAAACTGTAAGTAAAGTTTGAAATATTACTTTTCTGTGACACAAAATAAACTTTTAAGATGTTTTTAGGCGAGAATGTGGATGTGTAAACTTCAAATATCTGCTCGATTTATTAAGACATTGCCTATTTGCAAAAGTGCTCAGATGTTTTCAGAGATGTCCATCCCTGCTAGTCTAACAGCTAGCTTGCCTTGCTCTTTTTCAAAACCCCCACTGGTTTTCGCCATG
>VUQS01068721.1:0-14674 GCA_015108495.1 Heterochromis multidens
TTTATTTATTTTTTAAGCCACTTAACACTGACCTATGAATCATTCAAGCATAAAAAAGGCACCTAACTCAAGGGAGGAACCAGTGTTGTGTCTACAAATTTTGCCTAAGAGAGTTCAGGCTGTGTTGAAAAATAAAGGTGGTCATACAAAATATTGACTTTCAAGCTTGTGGTTCCATCAGTTACAGCAAGTTGTCCAGGTCCCGAAGCAGCAAAGCAGCCCCAGACCATCACACTACCACCACCATGTTTGACTGTTGCTATGATGTTCTTTTTATGAAATGCTGTGTTAGTTTGATACCAGATGTAACAGCGATCAAACCTTCCAAAAAGTTAAACTTTTGTGTCATCAGTCCACAGAATATTTTCCCAAAAGTCTTGGGGATCATCCAGATGTTTTTTGGTAAATGTGAGACGAGCCTTTGTGTTCTTTTTGGTCAGCAGTGGTTTTCTCCTTGGAACTCTCCCATGGATGCTGTTTTTGCCCAGTCTCTTTCTTATTGTTGAATCATGAACTCTGACCTTAACTGAGGCCTGCAGTTCTTTAAATGCTGTTCTGGGTTCTTTTGTGACCTCCTGGATGAGTCGTCGATGCACTCTTGGAGTAATTTTTGTAGGTCAGCCACTTCTGGGAAAGTTCACCACTGTGCCAAATTTTCTCTGTTTTTGGATAATGGCTCTTGCCGTGGTTTGCTGGAGTCCTTAGAAATGACTTTGTAATCCTTTCCAGACTGATAGATGTCAGTGACTGTTTCTCAGCTGTTTCTTTAGATTGTGGCATCATGTGTTGCTTTTCTTTTAGCCTACTTCACTTTGTCAGACAGGTTCTGTTTAAGTTATGCTTTTTGATTCACCAGGTCTGGCAGTAATAAGGCCTGTGTGTGGCTAGTGAAATTGAACTCAGCTTTCCAAACTCAGCAAACTCAGTTAATTTATGATTTAACAAGGGGGGCAATTACTTTTTCACACAGTGCCAAGTAGGTTTGGATAACTTTTTTCCCTTAATAAATGAAATCATCATTTTGTATTTAGGTTAGTCAGGTTATCTTTATCTGATATTAAAATTTGTTTGATGATCTGAAACATTTAGATGTAACAAATAATAAATAAACTAAGAAATCAGGAAGGGGGCTTTGTCAAGGCACTGTATGTTTGCAGATGTTTCACTAAATTCCTGCCAGTATTTCACATTTTTCTAGCAAAACATAAAGAAATGAAGGGTTGCTCAAGAGACAGTACTGTACATGTATGGGTAATGGGTTATTTCTATATTTTGACAATGCACATATGAATTTTTAAATCAGTTTAAGGTCTTTAACATTTGTAATCAGATAAATGACCACAAAGTTATCTGTGTACCTGAGGGTTAGATGTCCCAGAGGAGAAACTCGCCTTTCTACATGGTGTACATAAAACTGTGATCAGTGGCTGAGTTATTACAATAACTAAAATAATTCAGCATCAGCTGTATAAATATAGTTTCATTAAGCATTGTTAAAATCAAGTTGGAGCCTGCTTTCTGCAGAGGTTTCAGGAGTACAGCTGTTCATTATCTCTGTGCACAAATGACTCAGTTGGGCACACAAAGAAAAACAAGTAATTAAGTTTTGTGCGTCAATGAGTAATTAGTTTCCTGAAGTTAATTAAGAAATTTCTTTGAATTAATAACTTGGGACAACATTGTGTTAAACAGCCCAAAAGTGTAATCAATTTATTAAAAGTATAATTAATTTAAAGGTCAAATTCATGAGGAGGATTTATTTAATTTATTAAATATGTATATATGGGTTACAAATGTGAGCTTACATCTTAGAAATATAGATGGATTGAAAAAGATGGATGGCTGCAGCTCAGATCCTCTGCTGCTAATCTCTTTGTGCCAAATCCATGAAGTGCTTTCTCAAGGGACAGTTGTTGGATTTCTATTCAAAATATATTCATATGTTATCTTTTTTATTTTTAAGGTGACTTATGATATCATTTGGTGTTATAATAATAAAACTGAGCAGAATTGAATATGTATGAGAGATCTTGTGCAGTCCAGGGCATGGCAGATCTATTTTGAGGGAAAGTTCATGATGTTCTAAGTCATCAGCATGAATATGTACTATATGTTTTTACTGTTACAGTGAATGACTGGAATGAATACTCACCAACACATACAGTAATGCTTCAGAGAAAACTTTAGATTAATAACATTTTAAAGTACAGTAAGGTCCACAATTGAGAGGAAAACAGTAACTCCACCTCTAAAACCCTGCTGTGAGGACATGAAATGCTCAACCTATAGCATACTGTGAGCAGCTGTGTATCACAGCCTGCATGGCTTTAAAGATTAACTTAACAGTACATGTTGATTTGGGACACAAAGGAACCATGTGCAGCTGAGCACTCTGTATGAAACCCCTAGATGTTCATGAACAACTGTTACATGAATGAAATCAGCCCTTTTCCACTAGTACCTACTTGGCTCGGCTCGGCTCGGCTTTTAGGGTTTTCCATTAGGTAGTAGTACCTGGTACCAGGTACTTTTTTAGTACCTGCTTGGTCGGGGTTCCAAGCGATCCGAGCCGATCCCAAAATGTGACATCAACGGACTGCATGTCACTGATTGCCCAGGGAGAGACGTCACTGAATGAGTCATTAGAGCGACTCAAACCTGCCATTTTTGAAACCTGGCAACGAGGGAAATGGCTACACACAAACAACACCGTGTTTCATCTCGCCGCCCGCAGCCTTCTCTGGCTCTCTTCTTTTACCCTGAGTCTGACAAAAAGCCATCGACCGAGCCGCAGGTATACCATCGCCTCGATGTCCTCCATTGTTTTGTGTTTGTGTCCCATATAAATGAAGTCACGGGACTTTCAGAATGCGTCGCTATAACGACCCCACCCACACTGATGTGGTACTCAATTGTAATAGAAAACCACCGAAACCGAGTTGAGTCGAGTAGGTACTAGTGGAAAAGAGGCCTTAGTGTCTTGAGGGTGATACGACTTCTAGTATAGGGCTAAAGGGAAACATTTGATAATGATACCTTTAAAGAGTTGGTACATCCCTGGCACTATTACGATGGCAATGGCTAGCAGCTTGCTGACGGTGAGGAAGATTTGAATCCTGGCTGTCCACGTTACACTCATACTGTTCAGGTACATAACAGAAGCTGCAGAGAGAGAGAACTGTGTCAAGCAGTTATACATTTTCTGGTGACCATGTTGAAGGCTGTTAATGGTCAACATGAACAGCAAGTTGTAAGTTTGTCATATTACATTATTATATTCAGTAAGTGTGATTACTTTCTATGTAGTGACTTAAAACCATCAAACTAAACATCAAAGGTCCCTGAGTGTTGTTTTCTGGGCTAAAAGTTGTCAAAGTCAGAGAATAGAAAGACAAGTGAAAAAAAAATCCTCTTTTCAAAGCACTGGAAACTTTTTAAAAATGCCAGTCCCTTTAACAAAATTTGTATTTTTTTAGACAAACACATTTCACCCTGCCCAGGATAGGGTTACCAGGGCACTACCCTGAAGCCAGACCTGAAGAGGGAGCTCGAGGGAGAGCACTTGAAGGCCAGCTTTTAGCCCTACCGAGTTGCCCTCAGTAAGAGGCGGTGGGCAGGGGTGTGTATTCTTGTATCCCCCGGCTCGTGCCTGTACATTGGAGTTTTTCCCGGTGGACAGAAAGGTTGCTTCCCTGCACTTCGGGTCAGGGAACAGGTTCTGAATGTTGTCTGCGCTTATGCGCGAAACAACAGTTCGGGTGTTTGGGTGCGGTCTTGGAGGGTGCCCCACCTGGCAACTCCAATGTCCTACTTAGAGTCTTCAACACTCACATGAGACCTGGAGCGTTATTGGGAAAAATGGTCTGCCCAATCTGAACCTAAGTGGTGTTCTATTATTGGACTTCTATGCAAACTACAGTTTGTCCATAACAAACACCATGTCTGACAATAAGGGTGTTCATAAGTGCACGTGACACCAGGACACCATCGGCCTGGTGTCTAGTTCTGACCCTGGTTCTGCCGAAGGTTTCTTTCTGTTAACCCTTTAAACTCTAATCTGTCACCAGAGCTAGCTAAAAGCTAGGCTTTCAATTTACCGGTTGATCTACGTCCCTACCCACACCTATGGCTCTGGGTAGTGACCGAAAGAATGAAATTGTGGATACAAGCCTCTCACTTAGAGACAGGGTGAAGAGTGGAGCAGCTACTCCTCCACATTGACAGGAGCCAGGTGAGGTGGCTCTATACTGGAGATTGTGTTAGTAGACAGGCAGCAATGTCAATTGCTTTCTACTTTTCTCTGAGCTGAATAGCTCAGTTCATCTACAAATCTTTGCACTGCTGTCTGTACCAGTTGTGCTCTCTGTTTTTGTTTAGAAAATTGATAAGGTAAAGATAGTCCTGGGTCTTTTTATCACCAGCCTCTTCCTTCTCTGCCTCTAACTGCACAATCACATTTCTGTTATCATGAACACTTCTGCTTTCTGACAACAGGTCAAAAAGACAATAACATCTGAACATATTATCACACTCATTTATTATTACAGTAGCAAGGGTACGTACTTATGCCGATGGCGGTGGCCAGTTTGACAGCCAGGGGGGGGGTGCCACATGGCATGAACAGAGGCTCCAGGATGTACTGACCAAACGCAAGAGAAATGACCGCCATCCCTGCAGGCCTGCAGGATGCAACCAAATATGTCAGTTTTGAATAATTACATTTATTCACATAACTACATGCAACATTCATAGGTCTTAGGATTCTCACTCATCTCTCCAGCTTCAGAGAGCTTTTTAGTCACCTTCAACTACAGCTTTGTTTCATTTTCTGCACATTCAATCTTGGCAGTCTCATCAAGTCATTGCAGTGAAGAAAATGAAAAGGCCATGTTAAACCCAGTGTGCACTAGATTCTCAGCAGTACAAGGCAGAAAGACATAGTTAGAGACCTGCTGGTGAACACAGTGGAGAATATAGCATTGAAGAGAAGTCGGTGGAGACTAAAGTCAAAGCTAATAGAAAGCAAATATAAGATATGACTTGCATTCATTGTAGCTGGACATGAATATGACTCCAAGAAATGCTATGTGTAAACAGGCACCTGTTAAATGGCAACATTTACATATTTTTGTTTTTATCATATACATTTTTAAAAACTGTGTGAATAACTTACACATTATTCACACAAAAGAACTCAAATGATCTCAGTTGGTTGTTCATTCAGTTCAGGATCAAAAGTTGGATATCACAGTGGCATCACCTATTGGTTAGCAAAGTCCTGTCTTGAAGGCTAAAGGACACAGGATTGTCATTACCAGGTATCATTTGCTAACCTCGTCTTTCTTATTTCTTTTCATTTTGTGGGCTAAAAAAAAAAGGTTTATCAATTCATCAATTCAAGAGAAAAAGCAGAGAAAAGTGATAGAAAATTTAAAAAAAAAATCCTGAGAAAAGTTTTACTAACTGCTACTAATTTTTATACTTCGTTTTTAAAATATATGTTTGTGAAACATTTGTGAAACCCTGTTTTCAGCCTGGGTACCAATGTCATCTCATAGAAATTTGTGAAACGAACATGACCTCTTAAAAAATTGCTTGTTGGTGCTACATGATTTGTTAGACCATGGTGATTTGCCATACGGCTCTCATATCCCCATGTAGGTCTTGTTGAAGCAGGTATAATGCAGCAGATGTGAGATTGTTTGTAATATCAGATGGGCAACGTCCTAGACAAAACATTCCCATAATCACATCCTCATGTGTGGACAGTAGTGGCTATCTATGGGCTTGGCTCCAATAAGAATGAAATAATACTGGCCCGTCCCACAGGCTCATCTTCTGGCTCATCTGTATTTCCCTCTTCATTTCCCACAGCAGCCACTGAGCCGCTGCAGCCAGGGAAATCACTCTTTGTCCCTCTCGTTCTTGTTTTCATTCTCTGCCTCTGTCTCTGTTCATTTCCCATGGTTTCCATTCAGTCCTGGTAGCCCGAGGCCAGCATAAAATTGGGCAGCTCCAAATAGCCAGTAGACTGTTTTTACTGCTTCACCTTGGCTGTGTACACATGCACTTCAATAGAGCATTTTTTCACCTCTGTGGTACAAAGTAAACTTAGGATCACATGCAACCATCCAGCCTTCCCCTGCTGTGCGTCACCAAACACAGTCTAACAGAGCTTATGTACACATCATATTTTTACTACATACAGACTACACAATATTTGCATCAGATAAGTGATTAGAGTCATAGGAGTCGTTCACTGTGACTTGCTCCCCTACCAATCACAGCACTGATTACTTGTGTGATGTAGTACTAGGGGATGGTGTGTATGATACAGACAACATTGTCTTTATCATACACGCACAGATACTAATGGTGTTGTGGTGCCAAAGCCTAGAAAAAAATAACAGCTGATTGTAGAAGCATGTGTTGATTGCACCAAGGCAACTATATGGGTTATCTGTTCGTTACACTGTCTTTCACACCATCATGGCTTCTAATTGGTTAATATCACAGACAGGCTGTGGAAGTTGTCATACTTAGTAACTTTGTTGGTTATCCAGTCTTTATCATTAGTTTTCACTTTGATTCATTGCACAGGATAAAACCAGTAATGCTTTATGGCTTTGGGGTGAGATTATTTTTGTGTTGATATGGAATAATTTGCATTAGAGCTGTCATGATATCAGATAACATGATAATGATACAAGTGCAATATTAACAGAAACATTTCAAAGCCAATAATAGAAATAATATTGTCATTTAAATTCATCTATACCTTTGATTACTGTAAGTTGTCTTTTTTTAAACAAATTCATTAAACACAAAATATAAGGAGTTTCATGGAGGCGAGAAAGTTTGCATAACTGTACAAAAGCATACATGAAGAACAACTTATACAATCAGAGTGCACTACTGACACATTTATCATCAATACACATGACAACCCTAGTCTGAACCTGCCATTAGGACAAATGAATGATCTTCCTTCATCAACTGCATTATTTACAAACTGTATTGACTAAAATAATTATTCTGTAAAAAATGTTACCCTTTTTATATTCAGATCACCTAAGGTAGATTTAAAATCTGGAGAGCCAGCAAGTCTGGACAACACCACCACTTGATACTTGTCCTTGGCTTAAACTAAAATTCCTGTATTGAACTGCAAAAAGGGAGGACTGAAAACACAGACTAGATTTTTAAGGAACTGACCTGGATTCAGTTTGTATTCCTACAATATGTTGACTGAGGTCATTAGCAAGAGAAAACTCACCTGTTACAGTGATAAATGAGAGTGTTAATTTACTTCCACACAAAGCGCGGCTCATAACTGATCTCAGAGCAGTGAAAGCAGAGCCAGCGGCAGCTTGTCTAGCATGCTGGTGTCCCATCATAAACCAGAGGTTTATCTACAATGCATATGCGCAAACAAGCTGCTGGCCTCTCAGCTTGATCAGCTCCCACCATTGTTAATGGGACAAGGACACGCCCATGAGAACACCTACCCCATACAGGTTTCAGTCGCTCTCTTGTCAAGCAGCATTAATTTTGCTTCCAGATACAGTAGCCAACCACAGCCACAACATGGCAGGGATGTAAAGGATGGATGCAGACAGGCGTAAGAGAAGCTTTATGAGAAAACACTGTTTCAGATGAAAGGAGAGAGATCACTTTACTTTTGTATGTTTTACTTGATATCTGTTTTTTAGATTTAACTAGGCAAGCACTGCTTGCCTTGACAGAATGCCACTGCACAGGACCTATGACTTCTGTGCAGTGCTCTTAAATTTTAACACTGTATTCCATGGATCGTGCACACCTAATGGAGCTCAGGGCATTAAGTCATTGCCTATGCCTACAGTCTTCCCCTTTGTGGACCAATTTATTTTTCCTTTAATGTTACAGTGTGTAAAATCTCACCACTAGATGTTAGTAGATTGCAGTCAACTGAATTCTGTTTTCTTGCCCCTTCCAATTCAAGTGCATAGTCCTAGCTATGGTGACTGACGTAGGACAAACAACTCTGGCTGCTGTTCACCTGTAATGAGCATAGGCTGTCAGTCCGCTGTTTACCTCAGCTGGTGTCCACATTTGCCTACTCTGTAAAACTTTGTGGAAAGAGTTCAATAAAAGTCATTGGACAGACAAGAGCTTCACTGACTCACTGGCAGTGATACTGAGGTGAGTTGTTGAGGATATGCTGAACTTTTCTGTTGGTAAGACTGCTGTTTTTGCTGCTGTTAGCCGGTGTTAATGAAACTTTCTTTCAAGTTGATGTAACATTGTTGGACTCTGACACTTAGTGAATAAACTCTCATATGATGTGAGAATGTAATCAAACTGTTTATCAGAGGGAAAGTGTGATTCTTTTGGACATTTGAGCCTAACATTAGCTGGAATAACGTTAGTTCATAACCAGCTGTTGTTGTTGTTTAGCTGGCTCTTGTCAGCTGTCCAGAGATGAGATGGTCACATGTCTAATCTGCTGACAATATCGAAAATAAATAAACACATTTATGCACGTTTTCGTGTGTTAGAGACATGACTTCAGTACAAGAGATGAGGCTTGAGGTGAAGAGGAAGAGGTTTTATTTAGATGCTGGTCACTTTGTCTCTTTCCTTCACGATTTCACTTCCTTGGTGAAGGGAGCTCCTTCTATGATGATCCTTCATCATACTTAGTGTGTTATGTATTCTGTGTGCTCTTCTTCATACCTTCAGTTATAATGAGTAGTGATTTGAATTAGTGTTGCCTTGGGGTGGCTGTAGCTCAAGAAGTAGAGCAGGACATCCACTACTCAGAAGGTTGGTGGTTCAGTATCTTGCTCCAGTCTGCATGCCAAATATCCTTGGGCAAGATACTGAACCCTGAGTTGCTCCCAGTGCGTTCATTGGAGTGTGAATGTTTGATAGAAAGCACTTAGATGTAGAAAAAAGTGCTTGCGTGGGTGAATGAATCATGTTGTATAAAACGCTTTGAGTGCTCAAGTGGAGTAGAAAAGCGCTATATAAGGACCAGTCCATTTACCATTCCTATCAGCTCAAAGCAGTCTGGTCATTCCTCCTCTGGCATCAACAAGGCATTTTTCCCCAGAGAACTGCTGCTCCCAGGATATTTTCTCTTTTTTTAGACCATTCCCAGTAATTCCTGGTTGTGCAGGAAAATCCCAGTAGATCAGCAATTTCTGAAATACTCAGACTAGCCCATGTGGCACAATTAACCATGTCACATTCAAAGTCACGTAACTCATCTTTCTTCCCCATTGTGATGCTTGGTTTAAACTTCAGCAGGTCATCTTGTCTATGTTGACATGCAAAAATATAATAAGGACTTTATAACTGACTTTTCTGACTTCTTGGTTGGAATCATGCCTAATTATGATTGGGTCCTTATTATTGGAGATTTTAATATCCATGTGCGTTGTCCTGATAAGCCATTGGTGAAGGACTTTTTAAATAATATTGACTCCTTAAATTTGGTGCAGTCTGTGTTTGGTCCTTCACACGAACTTGGACACACACTGGATCTTGTCTTCTCATATGGTCCGCCTGTGTCAAATCTGGAGATTTTCGGCACTACATTCTCTGATCATATACCTGTAATATTTGAGGTTGCATTGTCTTGTGCTATAGTTAAAACTTGTGCCCTTGCTCGTCGCTGTCAGATGTTCGGCCCTTCCACTGCTGATTGGTTCTCTGCTGTTTTTGACCAGTTCTATGCTCCCCCTCACTCTTTTTCCTCTGATCCAGAATAGCTTAGTGTCTGGTTCAATTCCTTCTGCCAAAGCATCTTGGACTCCATGGCTCCACTAAAAATGAAACAGCCTAAAGCTAGATCTGACCCCTAGTTCAATGATAGAACTCGTGCAGTCAGATGGGAGTGTTGCAGAGCTGAACAAAGGTGGAAGAAGGACAAGCTGCAGGTGTCACTTCAAATCTTAAAAGATTGCTGGCATCTTTATCAGAATACTGTTATATAGACTAAAAGAAGTCATCTATCAAACATTATTGCATCCAACTGTCATAAATTTTTACACTTTTTTGTTGATAAGGTTGCCACCACAAGGGCTGTCATTTCAGCTCGTGTTTCTGACCCCTCTGCCTTGGTCCATTGTTCTGTTGTTTTCAACCAGTTTGAGCGCATGACTCTGGCATTCTTAGAGGATTTGGTTCATCACATTAAGCCCTCAGTTTCTTCCTGGGACACTGTTCCTCCTCAATTTTTTAAAGAGGTTTTTCGTAGTATAGGTCAGTTGGTCCTTGCTATCATTAACGGCAGTTTGTCTTCTAGTGTGGTATCTGCAAACTTTAAACATGCAGTAGTGCAACCTTAAATTAAAAAACCTGGTACTGATCAAACGTGTTAGCTAATTTTATGCCTAACTGTAAGCTGTCTTTTCTTTCAAAAATTTTAGAGAAGACCGTTTATAGTCAGTTGAAGTCTTTTTTGGAAAAGCATGATATCCTGGAAGTTTTTCAATCCAGATTTAAAACCCTTCGTAGTACAGAGTCAGTAGTGTTAAGGGTCTTTAATGATATTCTCCTGACATCTGATTCTGGTGACAATATGATTCTTGTTCTGCTTGATTTACATTTCGATACAGTCGACCACAATATCCTAACATCTCATTTACAGCATCTTGTGGGTACCTGTAGCACTGCTTTGAAAAATGCCATTGCTTTTCGCACTTTATCTGCTTCCACTGGGATCCATTCTTAGAAAGCATGGGATTTCCTGTCACTGCTATGCTGATGATAGTCAGCGGAAGGATGGCTTCTCAATTAAATCACTTCTTGTATCGCTTATGATATTAAAGCTTGGATGGCTCTAAACTTTTTACATTTTAATGAAAAGAAGACTGAAGTGTTGGTGTTTAGACCTAGTAGCTTCTGTGAGCCCCCACCTCCCCACCCCTGTTGACTTGGGCCCCTTGGCTCCACATGTTAAGCCCATAGTTACAAATCTGAGCTTTATAATGGATGGTGTTTTTAAACTGGACAGACAAATTGGCGCAGTAGTGAAGTCTATTCAATTCAATTTTATTTATATAGCGCCAAATCACAACAACAGTCGCCTCAAGGCGCTTCATATTGTAAGGTAAAGACCCTACAATAATACTAGCTTCTTTCATTTAAGGCAACTGGCAAAGGTGAAACCTATCCTCTCTAGGCAGCATTTGGAGACAGTATACATGCCTTTATTACAGGCTGGATTACTGTAACACACTTTATGTTGGAGTTTGCCAGTCTTTCCTCTCACGTCTCCAGTTGGTTCAAAATGCTGCTTTTCACTGGAGCATGTAAAAAAGAGCACATTACACCTATTCTGGCTTCACTCCACTGGGTGCTTGTGCACTTTAGAGTCCATTTTAATGTTCTTGTATTTTTTTTTAAATCCTTAAATGGTCTTGCCCCGCCCTACCTCTCTGAGCTCACTCCTATCTGAGCTCTCAGGTCATCTGACCAACTGCTCCTACATATACAGAAATCTTAGCGGAAGCTCAGTGGGGACAGAGCATTCTCTATTGCTGCCCTTTGGTTATGGAATAAATTGCCTTTGCATGTTAAACAGTCATCAACGTAGTGCATTTTTAAAACTAATCTTAAAACACATTTAGACTCTCTGGCTTTCGACCCAGCATGAAACAATGATCTTAGTTATTTTTATTGTTTTATAGTTTCTTGCTTTTGTTTTTATTCTATTATATATATTTATATTTATATATTTATATTGGTGTTGTTTTTACTTTTTCCATGTATTTATTTATTTTTGTGTACAACACTTTGTATCTGCTGTGGCTGTTTTTAAAGTGCTTTATAAATAAAGTTGATTTGGTTTGGTTTAAATGCATGGATTTTCTGCCATATGATTGGCTTATTAGATATTTGCATTAATGGTCATTAAAGCTGTTTGTTCTTTTCAGTAGTTGAGAGAAGTACATGGTTATAAACTTCAGTTAAACAGTTTGTTTCACTAATGGACAACAGATCTGCAAATCAAACTGAAAGGTAGATAACACTTATAAAGATGTTATGGCAAAGGTCTGAGCTCATTGGATCATTAACATTAGTTTGCTTTTGGAATTGTGTTAATGTTCACCTAAATCCAATATATGCTGTCATTTAGCTTTGTTTTTGGTCTCCACCAACTCTTGACCTGTCCCTGATTGCATCTGTGTCTCTGTTTGCTGCTGAGGAGGTAGTGTACTGAAGCGTTATTAGAACTGTGACACAGAAAACAGCTGCCTGCTGCTGCAAACGATGATTCTTGTCACCACAAGCAACACATATATAACACACATATATATTAGAATATTACACACTGTGACATCAGCAACTGTTAAAATAAAAAAAAAAAAAGATTTGTAGAGTTAAAGGTTCAATAGACTTGATTTAAGGGAAAAAGTATTACCTTATAGCAATGAGATCAGCCCATAGTCTTATAAAAGCCATCTGAGGTCCAAACGCTTCCATTATATATGTGTAATGTCCACCAGACTTCTTAATACAAGTCCCCAGCTCAGCATAGGACAGGGCTCCTGCAGTGACAGAGGTGACATATTAGTCCTAGCTCTGAAACAAGAGGGAAGGTATATAACAGCTCCATGGCAGTTAAACTATCTCAGTCCCAACTACAGAAGTGTACTCTCCCTCCCTTGGCTCCATGATCACAACAATATATAACTTAACATAACTTACATAACTTAACCCTGTAACGCCAAGTGTATCATACTGTATATAATACATGAGTTTTTGAGACTTCTACATAATCAGTGTGATTTTTTTCCCCAAAAAACCTAAATTAATTGCACAATACATTTTTAAGCAAAAAATTGCAAAAAAAGAGGGCTGGATACAGCAAATATGATACAAATATTATATTGTAATATATATTTTTTGTCAATAAACACTATTTTTTTAAAAATAAAAAAAATTTGACAATTATTTCGTGGTTCAGACTGTACAGGGTTAAGAAAGTAAGATTTAGGGGAACAAATTTTAATTACAAGTTTAGGCAACAGGAAATAAGGGGTGCATGGAAGTGGTTAAGGAAGGGTATTAAGGATAAAGTGGTTGGAGTTTTCATTACAGCATGAAATCTAAAGGATTTAGGGATACTACTTCAAGATGCACACATGCTGCAATACACAGATGTGCACAGTACTACATTTAGAGCAGCCTCCTGCAACAAGGTATTTCAACTATGGCTGCCTTTGTTCTGTAGTAACGTTTTTGAGTGAAACAAGCTTTCCATTTATCCATTAAACCAGAATTACACATCTGATCAAGGCTGCTGATAGAGGAGCATAGGAACTAGGTCACCAATAGGTGGACAGCGGTCTAGATCCAGACCCAGACACTGTTCTTTACGGACACAGACCTATTATTAGATTTTGACAGACTGTTTCTATTTTACTTTGCACAACTTTCCCTGTATTTACGGTAAGATTATTTTACGTTTTCATGGGAGTCAGTGTTCATACATAGGAAAGACAGACCAATTGCGTGCTTTGTAACTCGTTCCACGTGCCACTACTCAGCCAATCAAATCCTTTATTCACTCTGCAAGGAGACAAGATGCAGAAGTCCGAAGTAGTAAATCAGGGAAACAGATAAGGAGAAAAGGAGGGTTAAAGCTGAGATGGATTACATGTGAAATGTAGTTAAGGAAAAAGAAAAAAAGGGGAAACTCAAACTACACCTTTTCATTATTTGAAATTTCATTTGAAGACAACTTTTTTTAAAAGCTCTTTTTTAATTTTGAATGCAACCTTATTTTACTTGAAATGAGAAAACATTTTTTTCTTATTTTCTTAATGAAGTACCCTCTAGTTCACTGTGAAAAATTAATAATAAACATTGTTGAAATACAGCCAGACAGCCAGTTGTTGACTGTATATAGACACTGATACAACTACACTGCTCAAAAAATGAAATGAGTACTTTTTAATCAGAGTATAGCATCAAGTCAATTAAACTTCTGGGATGTTGATCTGGTCAGTTAAGTATCAGAGGGGGTTGTTAATCAGTTTCAGTTGCTTTGGTGTTAATGAAATTAACAACAGGTGCACTAGAGGGGCAACGATGAGACAACCCCCAAAACAGGAATGGTTTTACAGGTGGAGGACACTGACATGTTTTCACTCATCTTTTCTGACAGTTTTTTCTCTAGTTTTGCATTTGGCTAGGGTCAGTGTCATTGCCAGAAGGTTTGCTGTGTCTCCCAGCACAGTCTCAAAAGCATGGAGGAGATTCCAGGAGACAGGCAGTTACTCTAGGAGAGCTGGCCAGCGCTGTAGAAGGTCCTTAACCCATCAGCAGGATTGGTATCTCCTCCTTTGTGTGAGGAGAAACAGGATGAGCACTGCCAGAGAAATAAGCTCCAGCAGGCCACTAGTGTGAATATTTCTGACCAAACAATCAGAAACAGACTTCATGAGGGTGGTCTGAGGGTCCAACGTCCTCTAGTGGGCCCTGTGCTCACTGCCCAGCACCGTGGAGCCCGATTGGTAAATGGTGAATGGACTGATTCTTATATAGCGCTTTTCTACTCTCCCGGAGTACTCAAAGCGCTTTATACAACATGCCTCATTCACCCATTCACACCCATTAACGTTGACTAGTAATGACTTCATGAATTTCTTCACAAATAAAATTTTAAGCATTAGAG
>VUQS01068722.1:0-10785 GCA_015108495.1 Heterochromis multidens
CCGGAGAGAACCCACACAAACACAGGGAGAACATGCAAACTCCACACAGAAAGGCCACGGCCAGATGGTGGAGTTGAACCCAGGACCTTCTTGCTGTGAGGCAACAGTGCTAACCACCAAGCCACCGTGCTGTCCCATGCTCAATAATCAAGATAACCTGAGTAAATACAAAATGCAGTTTTTAAATCATGACTTCATATATTAAGGGAAAAAAGTTATCTAAACATACCTGGCCCTGTGTGAAAAAGTAATTGCCCCTGAACTTAATGACTGGTTGTGCAAGGGGGAACCATACCCACCCCTGCCCACTGCCTCTCACCATGGGCAATTCCAGATTGGAACAGAGTCCTCCCCCTTACAGACCAGCTGTAAGACTGATAAATTAAAATATGTCAGTGCTCCAAGTAGTGTGTTTATCTACCTGAATTCACCCACACAGACCTTACAGGTGTCTTATAGAATCAATTTTAAGGACTCACATTTCATGGTATATGCCAGCTCAGGAATCTCGTGTGTAATTATGTCTTCATGCAGGCTCACAGTTAAAGAGACAGCCACAGCATCAGAGGAAGGAGAGCCCTGCTGCAGCAGGTGATCAGCAGCTTGGGAGCTTTCTGCTCCTTCCTTCAGTGAGGGACATGGGCAGGAGTCTCAATTATGACTCTGATGCGTTATCTACCATCAGTAATTTAAATCAGTAAACTAAAATTAATAAAGTTCATTCTAGTTTATGTGATAGTTAAACTTCAGGTTCCCTTTGTGTGCTCCTCCCTCCATCTCTTTTGTTAGTACCTGCTCCTCTGCCTCTGTTTGCATCTTGTCTCTGTGTTTGGCATTTTGGTTGTTTTCCGTTTTATTTTGAACTCCACTTTTCTTTTGTGGCCTCCATCAGATTTTCTCCCCCCTGTGTCATTTTCCTGTTGGCAACTGTTTTTTGTTCTCTCCAGCTGTCCCCATATCCCCCGATTACTCTCCTGTATGTATTAGTAGTCCTGTTTCCCCTTTTCCTTTGTCCCAACCTCTGTTTCACTCCCCTGTGTTTGCTCCCTGTGGGCTCCCAGCCTGTTGTTAGATTCCATCTGCCTTCCACGCACAGATTTTTAATTCTTGGGATTTTCTTGCAAAAAATCTTAAATAAAAGATGTATTTTTATTTCATTTAGTATGCCTGCCAAGTCTGTATTTGGGCCCTCTCATTCCAGATGACAGTGGTAGGGAAAGGCTGAAGAGAGCACTTGTTTATGAGAATTTTCAAAGGCCACAATTTACTGGCATTTAACATTAGATTACTAAAAGAGCTCTCATTCTTTGAGAAATTTTTTATTTTGGGGGATGTGGAAAGGCAGGAAGAAGGACTTTGCATCCTTTGGAAGCTGGTGGGAGACAAGAAAAGACCAGATTTGCTACTTCAGCATTGTCAGTACTCCACACTTACAAACTTCTGACTTGAGGTGCAAAAGAAATGCTTCATCATACCACAGACTTCTACAGTGCCCTCTATAGTCTAGAGGTTTGTGATGCTGAGGGCGTGAGCAAAGTCACCTTAGCCTTTTGAAAAACCGGAGATCTGTAGCTCTTGTTTGCACAGACTCTTTTCTAAGGTGTTGCCA
Organism: Heterochromis multidens; assembly: GCA_015108495.1. Classification (NCBI taxonomy): domain Eukaryota; kingdom Metazoa; phylum Chordata; class Actinopteri; order Cichliformes; family Cichlidae; genus Heterochromis; species Heterochromis multidens. Next base: position 1,610 of record VUQS01068722.1, read on the forward strand.
AACAGACTAAAGGTGTACCTTAGTATAGTAGATCACTCTTACTGTGTTTCAGGCAGAACAATAAAGGAAAAGTCCCTCATAACAATCTTTTTGTTATGAGGAATTTATTTCATATTTGTAATGCCTATAACGTAAGTGCTGTTTTTCTGTCACTTGATCAGGATAAAGTTTTGATGAAGTGGACCAGAACCTGTGCCGAATGAACATACAGCAATTTACATTTAATTCATAATGTTTGGGAATTTAAAGAAAACAGCACAGTTCACATAAAAAATTAATCAGATGGACTTAAATCCATGTTCCCTACAAAATATGAAATTGGTTTCTGAATTTCCTTGTTTCTTGTGTATTTCTTTCTCAAGCACCACACCAATCAGGTAATTAAATCAGGGTTATCAAAGACTGTTTGACAAATAGAAGGGTCCCAGTACTTGTTTATAAATTTTCACAATTTGAAATCAAAATACTGTGTTTGCCTTTCAAAAATCACCAAAAGGTATAATATAGATATAGTTTAACTACCTACTAATTTATAGTATTCCTAAATCCAGGGGGTGTACTACAAAGCCAGTTCAAAAAATCCAGAACATCCTGTCTTCATCTTGTCTCACTTATTCTAACACTGGCAATCCTGTTAAGCAGTGACATGAAATTGGTCATCAACTCAACCCAGCTATAATGTGTTGACATGAAAGATTCTGATATCTAGTATTAGAATCTTGGACATAAACATGGACAATGCAGAAGTGCAAACCTGAATTCTTTCTAATGGACAGCAGGGTGCTTGCAAAACAATTGCTAGTTTCAAGTGTTATAGAATACAACATGACATTCATTTTGTATTTTATGGCTATTATTAGACTCAGAAAGGAGAATAAACCAGTATATGCTCATTGGCTAATGACTTGTTGATCACAAGTTGCTATCCAATGAACATGCAGTGCTGTTCGATCTCACAGTCAAATCTGACCCTTGCTTGGCATGTCTGCTTTTTAAAACACAAAAAAGGCTTCACAATGGTACTTCACTATGTCACAGTGGTTACAGCATCTTTTATAAATAGTCTATGCCTACAGTGTGTATTGTAGGCTTTTAACAAGTGTTTTTTTCCTGTGTGCAGTTTAAATGTTGTGTGATCTGGACTGGAAAAACACTACAGGTCTACTTAAAGAAAGAAAAGAAAGTGGGCAAAAAAAGCAGACTGTGTTAGTTAACAGATTTATCAGTATCACAGCTCAATCATTAAGGACTGCCTATAATTGCAATTCAATTAACACATTGCTTATATGTAAGCAGCCTATTCTTTTGCCAGAACAAATATAACAACAAATATAACAACAGATGTTACACTGGAAGATAGGCTTCCTCGCAAATTTTATCTAAGGTCAACAAATTCAAGGTTTAGGATAATATTGCTATATTAAGGCTCATAGAAAATCTTAAATTACTTTCATATATAAAATTGTTTGTAGCCAACCGAATTAAAAAAAGCAGGAATAAAGTTCATTTTATTCATTCAACAGGCCTCTATCAACACAAATTGGGATATAAAGAATATAAATGATAAATTGTAAAATATATAAGTTATATAAGTATAAATATATAAGTAACTCAAGTCAAGGCTTGTAAATTGTGATTTCTGCAATACAAATCATGTTATTTTATAGTCCTTTGCTGTCTTGTCGAATCTTGAACATCAAATGAGCTACAGAGCCAATCACTACATCTCTGAGTGACAGTTCAACTGTCACAGTCATATTGACCTTGAGCCAGTGAGAAAAATAGTAGGCAATGATGGGAAACTAGCTTGATGAAAAAAGAAGAAAAGTTGATTAGTTTAGAACTGACAGCTGTACTGACTTTAATTAGTCAAGGTTCAAATTAGTGTCAAGAAAACCACTCAGATATGTCAGTCCAAGTATGTGTGAAAGCTTGATGTATTTTGAACTTGTGCAAATAATTGACAAATAATCAGACCTTCCTCTCATTAGTTTTAACAGATCTGTTTTTAATCTTTAAACTTGCCTCTCTTTTCTTTTATTGTTTTAGTATTGTTAGTATTGCTTTGACTGAATGTATCACAGGAAAAAAAAGTTTGGAAGTTTAAATTGTGCTAAAATTCTGACATCTGACATCATCCTGGAGTATGAATGTGATGCCTCTATACTGCTGTTATTTTCAATTCAAATATCCATTATTTTGCTTGTTTGTTTGTTTCCCTTCTGTTATGCCATTGATCCCATTCTGCACACTATACAGTACTGCACAAAAGTTTTGCCTCACTCCTCATTTCTTTATATTTTACTTCCAAGAAGCCAAACCTTTTTTTGTAAGTTTTTTAAAGTGGTCTTGAGCAAAAGTTCTCCAACCTTTCTGAACTCTTTCAAAGTTTTTCTTTGGACATTGGCTGCCTTTTCACTCATTTTAACTCCAGAGAGGTAGCAATAATACAGACATTTTTTACTTAAGAAGAAGTACAGATACTTGTGTTAAAAAAATACTCCAGTAAAAGTTGAAGTACTGATTAAACTTCTTTACTCAAGTAAAAGTGAGAAAGTACAGGTTTTGAAATATATTCAAAGTAAGAAAGTAAACAGTCGCTCTCTTTAAAGACATTTCTACCAGCTATTTTTGTCCAAAGCTAACCAAACCTCATACTATATTAATTTAATAATAAAATAATATTAGTACATGGGAATACAAACTTTTTTTTCCCTTGCCTCCACACCTAAACAGAAAAATGAGTACAGTCAGGGTTTAAAGTGGGGTTTGGCAGGTGGTGGAACCCTAAAATAGATTGTAGTGGTTCAGCGTGGGGAAAACAACTCACAATAATTTCTATTGTGAGGTCCAGTAGATCTTTGTGCACAGGCTCTGATCAGCTGACATGTGCTGCTGCTGCAGTGCTGAAATTTACTGCTCTTTGTGGATTTACACAACTGAATTCAACAAGATGTAACCCAATATTTCACAAGCTATCTTGGCTGAATTCCATTCCCTACACTGACAGTATACTGTTTATACTGTCTTTATACTAGATAGTATACAGTTGGTATACTGACCCCAACCTGTTGCAGCAGATGGCTGCCCCTCCCTGAGCCTGGTTCTGCTGGAGGTTTCTTCCTGTTAAAGGGGAGTTTTTCCTTCCCACTGTCACCAAGTGCTTGTTCATAGGGCGTTGTCTGATTGTTGTTTATAGGGTCTTTACCTTACAATATAAATAACCTTGAGGTAACTGTTTTTGTGATTTGGTGCTTTTTAAATAAAATTGAATTGAACTCAGCTGAATTATAAAGGTTGAATTCAGTGAATGAATCTAAGCATCATCATTTTAAATTTAAATTCATCTCTGCTACACGTGATGTAACCTAACTCCGACCATGAACACCACAGCCACTGTGCACCAGTCCAACACAGTATTTTACTGTAAATTCACCACAGTACGGCAAGCTAACCTGTTTATCCTGCACTAAACCACAGAGTATTTTCATGCAACCTTTGAATAACACAAGGTTAGTATTCCTCAGTTTGTTTTGCAGGACCTTTCACAACATTAAAAAAAACAACTTCACATCATATAAAGATCCAATATCTGATTTAATAAATGAGGACATTATATATAAGCGTTGTTAGAAATAAAAGAGTTAAATTGAGCTTTTAGGTGGTGTTTTGTATACATTGCAATTGTGCTTAATTAGGCTTAATAAAATATTTGGAAGAAATTAGGTTTTTAAGTAAAAAGCATTAACCCCACATTGTAAAGTGATAAAACAAGGCCAGACTGAGTGGGTCCAGAATGACCTGAAATATGCTCACACAGCACAAATAGACAAAGTCAAGGTGAAATCCGAACATAATGTGCTAGACATCGATAGCATACATAGAAACAGGGACTGGAAATTGGAGGTCCATGTCAAAACTTAGTAAGGAGAGGAAGGGAGGTGTTTTCTTTCTTTATCTTACAAGAAGGAGCCAGATGGGAGGACGAAGTCGGTTGTTGTGCAGGACAATGAAGAAGACCACCAATCAGAGAAGGCCAAGTCTAAATCATGGCTGCTCTCCAGCGATAGCCAATCACAATAATATTTTGTTTTGAATGCATTATAAAAACTGTTGTGCCCAGTTTGGGGGCGCCCTCTCTGTGAGCAGACTCTCTGTCTCACATGGGGGCCCAGCGCTGTAACTTGAATCTTCAACTGCTCAAGCTTAATAAATCTTCTTAAAATATATAGCATGTCTCCTCTTTTTCTTCAGGAAAAAAGGAACCTAACGCCTTTAAATTTCCATATTATCAAATGCCACTACACAGTCCTTACCTAAATATAACCTCTTCTTCCTCTCCTGTCCTGTCTTTCTTTGATTTTTCTCCATCTCTGAGGGAAGTTCTCTCATTCTTTTCTCTCCCTGGGAAATACAGCAGCTGGACCTTTAGCTAGCAGACACACTGTGTAACAAACTCAACACAAACAGTTTGTGTGTTTGCTGATATTTGTTGAGCTGATGAAAATTTCAAATTACCTGCCACTTAAAAAAACGTTACTCCCTTTATGCTCGCTCCTCTTCTGTAGTGCTAGCTAGATGCTGAAGTACCGCAACCACAGTTTACTGACATCTGCACCAAAAACGCCATCTCAGATTGTTCCAGCTCAATTTAACCCCCAAGTATAGTGCTATAATCAATGCAATAATTATAAGTTTTTTCCTCTTTCATCTCTTCGTATCTGATAAGCCCTGATGATGGATACACCAATAGGATTGTCTTATGTGTTACTGTTCTGTCCATTTAGGCTCAAATTGGTTTGATATTTGAAGGCGCGGAGTTATAGGAAATAAAACTTCCCTCAAATGCGTTAAATGTAAAGTAACCAGCCTGTTTTGAAAATGTAAGGAGTAGAAATTACAGATATTTGTGTTAAAATGTAGGGAGTAAAAGTAAAAAGTTGTCAGAAAAATAAATGCTCAAGTAAAGTACAGATACCTGAAAATTCTAGTTAAGAACAGTAACAAAGTATTTGTACTTTGTTAATTCCCACCTCTGGTATTTAAAGAGCATCTCAGAGAGGCAGAGTTTTTCAGAAGTAAAGATGTGCAAACTGTGTGTACTGTGTGAATAATTTTCCTCACTGTAAAACTGCAAAGACTTTGAAGACTCAACATCTACTGAACATAATATCATCAAAAGATTCTGAGAATCTGGAGAAATCTCTTTGCACAAGGGACAAGGCCAAAAATCAATATTGGATGCCTGTGATTTTCTGGGCCTCAGGCACCATTGTATTAAAAACAGTCATGGAAATCACTGCATGGGCTAAGAAACACTTCCAGAAATCATTGTCTGTAAACACAGTTTGCAGTGCCATACACAAATGCAAGTTAAAGCTGCATCATGCAAAAAAGAAGCCATATGTTAACATGATCCAGAAATGCCAACACCTTCTCTGAGTCAAAGCTCATTTTAAATGGCCTGAGAAAAGTGGAAAACTGTGATGTGGTGAGATGAACCAAAATTTGAAATTTATTTCGGAAAACATCAATGCCACCTCCTGTGGACTAAAGAGGAGAAGGACCATCTGGCTTGTTATCAGTGCCCAGTTCAAAAGCCTGCATGGGTGTGCAATAGTGGCTATGGATTTGGCAGCTTGCACATGTTGAAAGGCACCATCAATGCTGAAAGGTATATACAGGTTTAAGAGTAACCAATGCTCCCATCCAGAAAACGTCTTTTTCAGGGAAGACCTTGCATATTTTAACAAGACGATGCTAAACCCCATACTGTATCTTTTACAATAGCACGGCTTCATAGTCAAAGAGTCCAGGTGCTGAACTGGCATGCCTGGAGTCCAGGTCTTTCACCAATTGAAAACATTTGGCCCATTGTGAAGCAAAAAATTTTGCAAAGACCCACCACCCACCTAGCTAGAATCCTATATACATATATAGGATAGGACAATATTCATCTTCGAAAAGTCCAGCAACTGGTCTCCTCAGTTCTCAGGTGTTTACGAACTGTGGTTAAAAGAAAAGAGGGTGCTACATAGGGGTAAACATGTCTATGTCCCAACTTTCTTGAGATGTTTTGCTGCCATCAAATTCAAAATGACCTTATTTTTCCAAAAAATTGTGTATTTTCTTAGCTTAAACATTTCATATGTTTTCTATGTTTTTTTGTGAATAAAATATGGGTTATGAGATTTGCAAACCCTTGCATTCTGTTTTTATCTACATTTTAACACTTTTTTGGAACAGGGGTTTTATATTTGTAGTACTGCATAGCCTTATTAGAAAACAAAGTATCTGTACAATAATATTAAATGACATTAATTCTATATTTAATGATACAAACCTGTACTTTTACAGGCATTTAATATTTATGTTCAAATTGTTTAAATTTATGAATAGTTTAAGAATAACACTATATAGAATTGTCATAAAGTGTCGTGTGAAGCAGGCAGAGTTGGGACCCAAATTTAAGACTCGAAAGCAGGGCTAAACTTAAAGGCAGTTTTATTGCTAGATTAACGGAAAACAGAGTACAAGAAACTTAACTTGACAAAGATTTGAGATACTTAACTAGGAACCTACACAGGAAACACTGGACATACGGAACATACAGCTAAGAGGGAGATTGCGACAAAGAACTGAGGGAGACGCAGACAATATATACACAGGAGGGAATCAGGGCAGAGAGGACACACCTGGGGAACACAGCTGAACAGAATCTAACTGACGAGACAAGGGAAGCAAATCTGGACATCACACACACGAGACAGGAGACTATCAAAATAAAACAGGAAGTGACAAACATGGAAACACAGATGAACACAAGACAAAGAACAGGAGGCGCAAGCTTGACACAGACAAACAGGGAAACAGACCCAGACCTGATTGACAACATACAGGGGAGTCACATACACATGGAGACGAGACACAGACAGACTGGACACGAAAAGGAACTAACTAAAGCAGACAAGGAACTAAGAACTAGAAATATGGATAAAACCAGAAGCACTGGGAAATAATACAATACTCAAGAGACTAAACAATATAGAACTAGAAAGTAAATCACTTTATAGAGCCCAAAATAAAACATGAACCTGCAAAACACAAAACACTGGGTTAATGACCCAGGAACCATGACAGGAATATACATTTTTATTATTTTCTGTAATTTTATCAATTTTGGTCAATAATTTTAAAAGACAAAAAAAAAAACCTGTAAAATAAAATTTTTTACATTCTGTATTTTCACACTGAACCGAAAATAATAAAATCCAAGTAGGAAAAAGTTAGATTTTTTTTACTGTGAAAACCACAAACACATGGATAATTTTTGTAACTTGAAATGCAAATATACACTGTAAATTTTAAAAATGCATGTACAAATTTAGCAAACAATACAGTTGTTTAAAATATGTGGTGGTAAGGCAGAGGTCTAACAGTGTGCAAATCTGATCGGGGGTGAAGCTGGTTCTGTCATGTAAGGAGCTGTCTTGCTGTAGTCTCCACTGCCTCGGTTGTAGGAATACAAGTGAAAAGTGAGACCACATCAAAGGACACTATGGTTTCATCTGGATTCAGTGTGATTTGGCGGACCTTGTTGGTGAAGTCAGTAGAGTTTTTGATGTGATGGGGTGTGTTCCCCACAAGTGGAGCTAAGATGGTGGCGAGGTGTTTGGTAATGTTGTAGGTGACCGAGTTTATACTGCTAAAAATGGGTCAGAGTGGGACTCCATCTTTGTGGATCTTCGGAAGCCCATATATATATATATACGACACCAACTGTCAGCCACATACAATGCAGTCTTGAGATCCCTTCCCAGGCGCCTCAACCCCCATCCACATCTTGCATCAGGTGACATCAATAAGTCACATGACAGGTTGGGGCAAGGTCTCACCTGAAACCTGTAGTGGTAATGACCCATGCCTTTTTTCACACCTTGGCTCATTAAACCCCACTAGGGTTTAAATACCTGGGACTCTCCACCATTTGGTTTTAGAACTGAAGAAGCCTTTTGGATGAAAGGTGAAACATCTTCAAACAACTTAAAGAAGTCCAGTTGCCTTCTTTCAAACCCTTAGACTCCATTATATGATAACTTAAGATTGCTCAGATTCAATACAACACATACAATACAGATTCAATACGGTATGTGAAAATAATAGTGTCATCTGCATAAATCAGGATTTATATATCATCATACACAGACTGTGCAGGACTCCCATGTTTTAAGCTCTTGATAAGTGAAGCCAAATGAGTGTAATAATGAATTAAAACAATACAATGATGATAGTGTGTAAGAGACCAAGAGTAACATATAGAGTAACTAGTCAACAAAGACTTAGTGGAGGATTACTCCCACTTCTCCTTCTCGGCCTGTGCTTAAAGGATTATAATAGTTAAAAAGACTTGTCAGAGGAACTGAGTCATTTAAACATTTTTGCTTCCACAAATACAGACGGAATATAAAAGATGATGTCACCACAAATTTTTTTACTTGTATTTTAAGGCCTCAGATTTGCCTTTAAGACTCCAAGACTGTATGGGTCTTACATACACCCTGGGACAACTGTGTGAATTGAATTGAATTGAATGAAGCTCGCAGTAAACTCCACAATTTGAGACCATTTATCAAAATTGCTGTCTCGACGAGAGGTGTAGGGGATCTCAACACAATATTTAAAATTGGTTTGACTTTGATTTAACAGAACAAACTAAGAGACTATGAAGGTGCTGTGAAGGTGGATCCTTTGAAAAAGGGATCTCAATGAAGGGGATTTATTTTTCAGCTCCAAAAACATGGTTGACCAAAAAAACATGACTTCATCTTCCAACCAGACCTGTGATGTCGACACATCAGTCAACCCTTTCTTTATGGTGATCAACAGTCTGGTGTTTCTGGTAAGTTTAAAATCTTCTGATTGTGCTCTGTCAGAAATTGGATTAAGGATCTTTGTGCATGTACCAAAGTCCTGCCCTCTAAAATCCTCTGTCTCTCTTCAGGTGGGTTTAACCCTCAATGGCTTCATCATGAAGTTTTACTTTTGTCGAGCTCGGCAGCAGGCGTCCAGCAGCTTGATGGTCTACCTGAAGAACCTGACAGCTGCTGACTTCCTGCTCTGTCTCTCTCTGCCACTCCGCATCACCAATTATGCCAGCAGCTCTATCATCATTCGGA
>VUQS01068727.1:0-10588 GCA_015108495.1 Heterochromis multidens
TCTTGTTATTTATTCTGTTGTTATTTCCGTACAGTAGTTGGGTAGAGCACCCACAATTTCGTTGTACTTGTACAATGAAAATAAAGGGCTATTCTATTCTACGTGTGTGAATGAGAGGGAGACAGGTGTAACAGTGCAGGTGCAAAGAGTAGAGGTAGTGAAGATCGATGAGTTTAAATACCTGGTGTCAGCCATCCAAAGCAATAGTGCACAAGAAAGGTGAAGACGATAAGTGTCAGAAGTGATTTGTGACAGAAGGATAGCAGCAAAAGTGAAAGGTTAGCAACATGGTGGTAAGACCTGCTGTGATGTATGATTTGGAGAGGGCACAACTGACACAGAAACAGGAGACAAAACTGGAAGTGGCAGAGCTGAAAATGTTAAGATGTTAATTGGGAGTGACCAAGATGGACAGGTTTAGAAATGAGTACATCAGAGGGACAGCTCAGGTTACGCACTTTGTAGACAAAGTTAGAGAGGCAAGGTTGAGATGGTTTGGACATGTGCAGAGGAGGGATAGTGGATATATTGGACAAAGGATGTTGAAGATGGAGCTGCCAGGCAGCAGGAAAAGAGGAAGACCACAGAGAAGATTCATGGATGTAGTGAAGAAGGACATGCAGAGGGTTGGTGTGACAGTGGAGGATGTTAGGGATGGAGATGGAGATGGAGGCTGTGGTGACCCCTAATGGGAGCAGCCGAAAGAAGAAGAAAGATTAATGCTACCATGTGCTCAAAATTCCACAAGGTAGCGACTTTGCATCCTTCCATTTATCTGTGCTTTGGACTAACACTAGGAGTACCCAGACTTGTGAATTCTTGAGGGTGCGTTTGTGTCTTGAACCAGGCATCATTTGGATATAAGGGAAATATGTAAACCACTACACCATGGAGCCACTGAAGCTTTTGCTTTAATGCAGCTACCATATGATACCATACCACATGGGGCACTCTCCTAACATGTTTATGGAGGCAGGAGGTCTGTTTACAGTTAAAATCATTATAACTAACTGAATTTTTAAATGGTTTGGATTCAGATTTTACTTGGGCCCCTCTGCTTTTCAGCATCTTAGTCTTACCCATTTTCAAAATCTCATACATGCCCCTGGTTCACTGCAGATCAATTATCTCCATGAGGTGTCTAGATCAGGTGAAGTAGACTGTTTGTCCTCCTTTGTACTGGTTGCTTAAGTGATGTGAAAGTAGGCATCCCTGGTTTTAGTGGTCACAGATATCTGTTGTCTGATTGTGACTGTTAGAAAGGATGCGAGCCTCATGAGCAGCTGGATAGGCTTTGTTAGGCCATCAACACAGCTCACGTAAAGGTTCTTTCTTTAGCTCTGGCATTTTTGAATTCTGACTTTTGTCTCAAGCACTTTGTTGCTCTGTGGGTAGTAAGTGCTTGAGATTACATGATTAAACCACCAAGTTTAAGCAAAAGCTCTGAAATCACTAAAGGGAAAATGGTGGTAACTGTTAATGTGAGAACATATAATAAAATTCTACAGAACAAAAATCATGAGCAGTAAGATAATCAAACAAGTTCTAAAGAAGCCAACAGGTGGTCACTTTTTTGCAGGGGGGTGGGGGTGGGGGTATCATGGTCCCTGGTGTTTTGTGTATGTGACTTTGATTTCATGTGATATTGAGTTTTTGATTACTTTTACTTCATGGCTTTCCTACCCAGCAAACATGGTTGAAACCCCGCTGTCATCTCTCTGGTCAAAATGGGCCACTGTACAAATTCAAAAACTGAACCACGGATGTAGATGTTGACACTGGTTCCACATACAGTTGTGGTCAGAAGTTCACATCCACTCATCATGAACATGAATGTCATAATAATTTGGGGGGTTTAATGATTTCTTTGAACTGGTCTTTTTTCAGGGTGGAATGATTGTACAGCAAACATCTCTAATGACTTTAAAAAAACAAGAACTGGGTGCATAAGTTTGAATTTATTTTGGATTTTCTCTAATTCACACAGGGTCAAATATATACATATATTTCTTAAATCTTTTAATAAGTAGTGCAATGTCTTACACAGCATAAAAAGAATTTGTTTGACAGCACTCACTGGATTGACCAATACTCAGAACAATGGGAAGGTCCAAGGAACTCAGTGAAGATCTAAGGAGAATTGTAGATTTACACAAGTTGGGAAGGTCTTTTGAAGCCATTTCTAAACGACTGCAGATTCCAAGATCATCATTTCAAACAACTGTATGTAAGTACAAAGTTATTCAGATGTGTCACCATTTTGCCAAATTCTGGAAAAAGACCCAAACTGTCACCCTCAGATGAAAGGAAATTGGTATCCTAACCATTTTCCTGTCATCTGAAGGTGACAGTTTGAACCACCAAGGCTCAAGCCTGTCATGACCTGGAAACAGCTGGAACGCCAGCATCACTGGCCACAGTGAAGTGAGTTTTACATCACCATGAACTGAGAGGGTGTTGACCAATAAAGAAGCCCCTGCTCCAAAATCAGCACCTTCAAACTCCACTGAAATTTGCAGCTGCCCACATGGACGAGCCAAATGACTTCTGGAGAAAAGTTTTAAAGTCTGATGAGACAAAGATTGAGCTATTTGGTCACAATGACAAGAGGTATTTTTGGCGGAGTAAAGGTGAGAGCACTGTACCAACTGTCAAGCATGGTGGTGGTCCCGACCTTAATGCTATTGAAAATTTGTGGACTATGTTTAAAAGTCAGGTCTATGCAAGGAACCAAGCAAAGGAACTCTACCCAATTCTGCCAAGAAGAGTGATCAAATATCCAGGTAGAATTGTGCCAAGAGCTTGTTGATGGGTAGCAAAAGGGTGTTGAGGTGCAACCAAATATTAGTATGGCTGTATGTATATATTTGAGTCTGTATGTATACTTTTGACCCTGTGTGGATTAGAGAAAATCCAAAATGAATTCAAACTTGTGCACCCAATTCTTGTTTTTTAAAGTCATTAAAGATGTATGCTGTACGATCATTCCACCCTGGAAAAAGAACAGTTCAAAGAAATCATTAAAAAAACAAAATTTTCAATAAACTCAGCAATGCTGTGAAGTCAGTTACTTCCCTAGGATAAGTGATTGACTCAAATACATGAAATCGTGAATTCAAGTCACCATTAAGCTGTATTTTTTTCTTCTCATTGTTGTCTCAATAAACATCTTTTTAAAATTTTGATTATTTTTGTTTTATTTGAATCAGTTCTTGAACAAAAACTTTGTCTTTCTAGAAAGTCTAACAAAAACGTCCAGGTTTTTCTAAAAAAACACCTCAAACCAATGTTGAAGTCACGTCTGTAATGCAGTAAATGTCCTTTATCTGCTAGCCATGTTCTGTGATCCATGTGCTCCACTCGATTCCTGTTTTTTGGATTTTGTTTACTTTCGTCTGCCTTTATGTCCTACATTTGGGTCCTTTTACTTATAAACCGTGACAGGGTAAAATTAAAATTGTATGTACCCAGGATTTTAGAAATGTTTGCTTAACTTTGATATTTTGAGTTAAGTCAGACTCACCAGGATGTTTGTATGCAAACTTCATAGTAAAGTAGTATGGGTCTTCATTTAATCCTCATACTATAAATTAAAACTATAATGTTAAATGACAGTCAAGCAGCTACACTCACCAACTTTTAACTATTATTTTACAGCGTATCTGTAATCCACAATAAGTTTTTTATTGTTAAAAAAATACTGTCAGCTATTGTTCTCTATAGAGTATAACCTTTTATGTGAATGCGCAATTATACAGTTTGTGTGTGTGTGTGTGTGTGTTCTGCTGTAATCTCCATAAACAGTTTATTACTGAAAATATAATGATGCATCCTGAATCCTTGTCTCTCTTGAACTTTGTTGCTGGAAAAATGGTCATAACACCACTCATGATTTGAGCCTGGAGATTTACATTCCCATTGGTCTTTGAGCTCATGAAAGGAAAAACATGAATTATATCATAAATATGGTAGATGTAAATACAAAAATGTGCTGTTGGTATTTTTTCCTCAAAGGCATCACCATTTACTATATACAGTACAACTGTATTCAACTGTGCTTTTACCGCAATTTGTTACATTGCATTCCCAGCTTTTCAATAGAAAACCTTTACTACTTAAGATCCTGTGTATATATATTTTCTTAAAAGCATGGTGTTTGCAAGATATGCTTTGCACAGCCCATATCCCTATACTCACTAAATAATAGTTCTATCTGTAAGAACCAAGTCATAGAGTAGCATAGCCCTGTGGCAAATATTACCTTTGTAAAACTAAATATTCTAAATTTGTTGACACTGTGTCTGAGCAGTTTTATTATGGAGCCTGAAATAAGTGTTGGTGTTGTATTGAATTATATTGCAGTGCACCCAGTGTCTCCCCCCTCCCCTTACATAAGGGAAGTGTGGGTGCAGTTAAAGAGACAAAACATATGAACATCTCAGAGTTGAAAGCAATTACACGGTGTGTTGTGTTAGACTGAACATGTGCTCACCCACTGAAGGTCTAAATTAAGCCGAATGGTCTTGGTCACAGGTATGAAATAAGGCTGTACAGTTCAGTCAGTGCCATCTGTGTGAACTTCCTTTATAGCATTCAAGACAGCTGACACAGTCTTGAACATCCATGTTTAATCCATGGATTTCTTTTGCCTGTGGGTTTAATATATCTCTGCTCCTCACAGTGGGCTTGTAAACTAAATGGTCCCAAAGGTTGCGAGGCTCCCTGTGTGCATTCTCACAGGAAGTGTATCTGTTTTTGGTACTTAAGGACTTTTAATGATATAAGTCGTGTTAAGAGTGCACTTTTGCTATTGTAGATTATGGAGAAGAAACCCCAAACCGAGCTTTTATGATGATGGAGTAAGAGGTAGTATCTAACCCTCAGGTCAAATTTAATCCAACAAGAAGTCAGCTGTCAGCATTCTGTCCTGAGGGTTCTCTTAATGAAGGAAATCTGAGCTACTCTGTCTGCACTAATTGAAGAGGAATCTTATTTAAGCAGATGCAATTCCACACATTAGCATGGTTAGCCAAATGTGTCATTCAGCACTTAAACTCTCATTTATATCCCTCCAACAAAAAAACCCCAAAACAAAACAGTTCCTAATTGCTGTTTTCTCTGCATAAGAAGCATTCATTTTTTGATGTGAAACCCTCTAGAAAAATTACAAAATGACCAAGAAACTAAAATAAATAAACAATGCAAGTAATAATGTGCTGTAGCAATTAAATGTATACAATAAGCTATCTTGTTTTAATTAAAAGCAGTTGCTGAGCCATTTTCCCTTCTGTTTTCCTGTGAGAGATTCTACCTAACGCTTGTCATTAATGATCCAATTTTTCAGGGGTTTTTTTTGTTTTTTTTTTTGTATGCCCAATCTAAATAACACCTCTGTGATTTATTGTCTGCTAGATCAGGGAAATTATTTTTAAGAAACCTCAGGGGTCTGCAGTAAAAACACATTGTTAGTGTTAAACCCACTGTATTTATCTGTTGGAAGGAAAGATAGAAAAATGGATTGTAAATTTTAAACACAGTGTACGTATTCTGCCCTTTTCTTTCATCTGATTGTGTTCAAATGTTGCAGCCCTTCTTCTGCCTGTTAGACTTCCATCTGAAGTGCCTCTCCTTCTTTGACTCACAGATTTGCTCTGAAACAGGCGCTGGAGTGCCTTTTAGTGGACAGATAAGGAAGTGCACAGCAATGTCTTATCAGTGGCTGCTCCTTCACATGGATTAAATATTATATTTGAAAGAGTATGGACAAAGGAACAAAACTTAATACTTAAAAATAATGATCTAGGGTGAGGAACAGTTAAAAAAAGATGGCTATATCTTCAGTTTGATACTGTAAAATGCACAGCCACTCTTCACATCGACTCTTCCTGCTAAAATTTGGTGTATTGATTGATATTTGAGAGAGTGCCATATTCTGCACTAAATGTGTCTTTTTGTTCATTACTTGACTGATAGCTTTTACCAGCACCTCTCAGAAAGAATAACCTCAGTCTGATAATTACCCACTCTGGAAATGATTGTAATTTGAGTTGAACATTACTAATTGGTGTCACTAAATGTAAAGATTTTCATTAGCTTGGGTGTAATTAACCATTTTGAATGATCTAGCTGATTTAAAAACATTTTTTTTTATTGACATACAGCTGAAAACACGAGAATTCTATATATCGATCTAATGGATCTTATTAGCCATGTCCTCTAGACCAAGGTGAATTAATCAAAGCAGACTTGATTTATATACCCCACCCCTTTCTTTCTTCTTCCACCTCTCTTCCTCTCTCTGTGTCTCTAGCGCGCTCTCTCTCTCTCTCTCTCTCTCTCTCTCACGCCGAGCTGGGGATTCATTTGTCTTGCTGATTAATGATGAGAACCATATCCTCCACAACACCAGTAAATTAAAAGAGATTGGGGACAGAGAGAAAGAACATCAAGGTCCATTCATCCCAATCAAATTTCACAGTAGGTCCAATTCATCCTAAGCTTTATTTGTATTGTCTGCTATACAAACACAGAAAGCACCAGTCATTCATGTTCTCCTCCCAGACTGTCTCTGGCAGTCTAGGGATTTCATTTGGCAACTTTCCAGGTGCATGCTCATTTTTCCAGCCTTTGGGATACAACCGTACTCATTGCTTCAGTGTGTCTGTTTCAGACAGCAATTGTTCAAGAGCTGCAGCTTTGGCTGGCTGTTGGCGCTGCTATCTGTACTGGATGTGCAGTGTGTTTGGTTTTATGACGCCCTACAGTTGAGAATTGAAATGCATGTAGTGTCCTGTTGCACACTGTCCGATGTAAAGTTGTGCACCATGAACATATTTTTTAAGCATTGTGAACTAGAAGACCAAAAATAACACATTCTTTTACAGTGTGATCCATTATTCATATTTTAATGCAAACCTGAAAACTATTCCAAACTTTAGAGGTTTCAGAAACATTTACAAACACATGAAGTTATATGAATTAGGAACACAGACTCTGTGGAAGAAGAGGTTGTAGCCATGATGTCACCCACATGTTTGTTTTGAAGCCTTGAGATTGGCATTTAGCCAGCACTGTCATGGTCCTGCATCTGTTTGCCCTGCTTCTTGAGTTTTTGGACTTTCTAGTTTAGTTATTTCATTATCATGAGATTCCTGGTTTGCTTAGTATTTATGTTGTTTCTTATTTCTGTGCTACTTAGTGAACTTAGTCTTGTTCTTTGTTCCCAGTTGCCTTAGTTTTATTCTTCCCTCTGTCCCTCGTCTCAATTCCCTTGTATTTAGTCCTTTCATGTGTATGTTCTCCCCATCTAGTTATTTCCCTTCCTGTTTCCTTTGTCTCGTCCCTGTGTTTCATCCTTTTGTGTTTCCTTGTGAAGTCAGTCTCGTCTCCTCATTGTGTACCCCTCTGTCTCCCCAGTCGTGTCCCCATGTCTGGGTGGTCTCTGTGTCCTGTCTCTGTGGTTGTCTTGGTTCCCTGTTTAGTTCTATCAGGTTAGTATGTCTAAGTTCTTGGCCCCTGTGTTAGTTACTTCTTCTTTTACTTTGATATGTCCCTGTCCCGTGTATGTCATGTTCAGTTTTACTTCCTGTCTCGTTAGATTCTGTTCAGCCGTGTTCCCCACCTGTTGCTTGTTCCCTTATCGTCTTGTGTATATATCGTCTCTGTCTCCCTTTGTCCTTTGTCCTTTGTCGTGATCTCCCTCATGGTTCCCATACCCTCTTGCTGTGTGTCTTCCTAGTTTCCTGTTTACCCTTCGTGTAGTAAATTCAGAATTCCTAGCATTCCTAGCTTATTTGTATTCCTAGTGTATTTGTGTTCCTAGAGTTATCTTGCATTTCAGAAATAAAGCTGTATTTCTGAGTGTTTCCCCGAGTCTGGAGTCCTGCATTTGGGTCCTTACCTGCCTATCACGCAGCACTATATATGACAAGCACCATTTTCATTTTTTGGAGCAAGAAGTTGCATGAGAATCTGTTCTAAGAACCTGGACAGTGTCCACATCCTTTGGGTGGCGACTTATCAATCACAAGGAAGCCATGCCCCAACCTAAACCTTCTCTGCTTCATCATCTCTAAAGGGGACCACATTTCACAAAATTAAAATCATGCTTAATAGGAAATATGAAATAAGAACTAAGTGAAAGTTTAAAGGAATTTTTTCACCTAATAAGCCTGTTTGAGCCTCTGAAAATTGGGGACTGTGTTTAGTAATGGCTGTAATTCAATTTTAATTCAATTTATTTCTATAGCGCTAAATCACAAAAACAGTCATCTCAAAGCGCTTTATATTGTAAGGTAAAGACCCTACAATAATACAGAGACAACATTGGGAAGGAAAAACTCCCTTTTAACAGGAAGAAACCTCCGGCAGAACCAGGCTCAGGGAGGGGCAGCCATCTGCTGAGACCACTTAGGCGTGAGGGGAGGGAGACAGGACAAAAGACACGCTGTAGATCGGAGCCTAATTTGTAAACAGTGAATGTAAAATATTTGCAAAAAAACCTCAAATTAAAGATGAAAGTCTGTGATTTGAATTAAAATCCACTGCAGTGGTGTACAGAGGCAAAATTACAAAGAAACATATCCTTGTTCAAATACTTATGGACCTAACTTTATGAAAAAGTAAACACCCATGCCAATAAAACAAGCATATAACACAATGAACTATTTCTCCTGCTCTGTAGCTTAGCCAGCTATCGTCTGAGAATGGAGTAATGTTTGTCAGCCTCTGCCCCACAAAACAAGGCTGTCAACCTACAGGTGGCAATA
Organism: Heterochromis multidens; assembly: GCA_015108495.1. Taxonomy (NCBI): domain Eukaryota; kingdom Metazoa; phylum Chordata; class Actinopteri; order Cichliformes; family Cichlidae; genus Heterochromis; species Heterochromis multidens. The sequence goes on from VUQS01068727.1 coordinate 8,769, forward strand.
GAGAAAGGTGCGAAATCTTCAAAGCCACTGGGAGTTCTTCTCTGCACATACATCTGCATAAAATTTCCTTGCAGTCCATCCAAAAGCTATGAAGCTCATTCAGACTTCACCAAAGTGCCAGACAGACTGACTGACAGCAGCGTCCCTCGAGCCCCACTGCTAGCATCATTGTTAATTCCAGAAATGTAGCTTTAGATTGCAAGTCTGACTCAATGAATGGACCTGATAACAAGAAACAACAATAAAATCAAAATGGTTGCTCTCTGGTTGTTTTTGTTACTTCTTTCACTTTAATCTGATATTCGTGGGGATAGTGGCTCAAAAAGCTATTCTCCATCTCCATCTCTCTTATAGCATTCTTCAGCAGTAAACAAGATTAAACTCAGCTGTTTAATCAGGGGCTTAAACACAAGAGCTGAAAACATTTATCTGTATTTGTATGACTGTTGCAATTTCATAATTATATATATATTGTGTGTGTGTGTGTGTGTGTGTGTGTGTATTGAATGCGGTTTATATATTATATTAGTAAAATCTGAATATATTGATTGGTTGAAAGTCTGAATATATGGAATGAACCTCGAATATATGAAGAAAAAGTCTGAATATATGGAAAGAAAGTTTTCATTTAATATATTCAGACTGACTCTCTGTCGCCATCTTGTGTTTTAGATATGTAATACTATAGCATATGGTGTCGCTATAAGAAGTAGCTTTATGAATAAGTCAGCAGGGAAGCAGCATTCCTAAGTAATGAGGCATAGCACTATGGAAAATGCACCTACTGTCCAAACTAATACTGAATGTACTGAACCTTTAGCAGTGCTAAAGGAAGAATTTGTGAAATGAAATTCAATTTTCCTTTTCATTTTATAAACTTAATCATGTATTTTTTAGTGCCAACAGCTAACTAGCAAGTAAAAGTGAAAGTAAAATGAAAATTAATTAATCAATGAATCACTAAGTGAAGTAAAGTGCAAAACATAAAGGTCCATAAAGGTTTATAACAGTCTCTTTTTAAAAAATGCGAACAGAAGTAATGTGTTAAGAACTGTTTAAAGCTAGACCCTCCCTGGCCTCTTTAACAGCCAGGTTTGGCCAAAGTACTTAGTTATGCTACAAGATACACAAACTTCATAGGTCTTTAAAATGGGATAATTTCTCTCTTCAGCCGATATTTCCATTGCCTTTAACACTGCTAAAGGTCTGCTAAAGGTTCAGTACATTCGGTCTTCTATGATGAAACAATGACTAAATTTTCTCATCAGTAGTACAATACTGAACCCTGTTACTAGTATTAGTTTGGACAGTAGATGCATTTTCCATAGTGCTTTGTCTTCATTACTTAGGAATGCTGCTTTCCCTGCTGACCTGTTTATATAGCTACTTCTTGTAGCGACATTATATGCTATAATATTACACGTGGCGACAGTCAGTTTTCATCAATATATTTGAGTTTCCCAAAAAGTTGAATCTGTTCATCTGGACGTAGCGTTTTTTAGTGGGAGAAACGTTTCGTCACCTCCTGGTAACTTCTTCAGTCTCAGCTGACTGCAGGCTTCCCCAAGCTTATAAACAGTACATTGCATAATGACAGAAACCAGCACCATTGGCTAACAATGGGCCATTTGGTCAGTTTCATGATCAATAGTATGCAAATTGTCATGACCATTGATCAATGGCCATGAGTACCATTCACAGAGAGAGACACCTACAGGCCAGTGGCCACTCCTTCAGTGATGAGGACGTACACATCCTGGACAGGGAGGAACGCTGGTTTATATATATATATATATATATATATATATATATAATATATA